>JAOXJP010228807.1:0-11058 GCA_025762735.1 Platanus orientalis | reverse complement strand
AGACAAAGTTACAACCCTTGACCATGGTACATAATTAATACCATTCAAAAGTACAGATGAAAGCTTCCAACCAGGATTAGCATTTGATTCCCCCATTGATAAAGAATGGTGAAACAATTGAAAAAATATATAAGAGAAAATGGAGCAAAAAATGAATGACCTAAATTTGAAGATGATTTTTCTCCCTTAAACAGTGCCAAAAATAAATTTGTTTTACTCAGACGATACGAATCCAACACCATCGACCTTGTTCAATTTCGAGTTACGGTTTGAGAGATAATCCACTTTGAATGAAGAGTGCACAAAAAAGTTTGCCAACAAAAATTGATAACACCTTTGCCCCTTCTTTCTCAACAAAAAATTTGATAAAAAATAACTATGCTCTGATACGTAAGAGGCAAAGGAACACAGTGATATACGTGGAAAACCTTGAAGGAAAAAAAACCACAGAAAAATGAGGGGATTCTTATTCATTGTGTTTCAATGGAGATTACAACACCTATATATAGAGTTACAATGCGAAGAGATGTCAATAATGGAGCACCTCATTTTAGCAACATCTTGGATAGGAAAGTCCAAAGGAGGAAACGTAATCAATCATATCAACCTATGAATAGTAAGGAATCCTCCCAAATCATATCAATATATGAATACTAAGAAATCCTTCCAAATCATATCAACATATGAATAATAATAAATCATCCCAAAAATCTCTCTTCCACCAACAGTAGCCTTTGTGAGAGGAGCTATAACCGAGAAATAAGCAAGGAGAAGAACGAGCCTCAAGCTTATTCGAGGTGAAGGGGCGAAGGTGAGGGTAACACAGACAACCAAAGACCTTGATTAAGGTATAGTAGGGAGGGGAGTGAAATAAGAGTTGAAAAGGAGAATGATGGTTGGTTGTATGAGATGGTAGATGATTTATTAAAAAATGGTTGTCGTGATAGCATCTGCCCAATATTGGTGGGGAAGATGGGGTAATAAAATTGGTGTTGAATACCATGAGTGAAATGTTTATTGATAATTTCACCCCCGCTATTACTACGAAAATGCTTGATGGTGGATGAGAGAAGCTTTTCAAGAGTAGATTTAAAGAGAGCAAATGCATGTAAAACATTAGATTTGCGTTTCAATAGATGCAACCAAGTAAACTATGAGAATCATCAGTTAAGATCACATAAAAGCGAAAACCAAAAGTAGAGAGCACTAGAGGAGGACCCCAAACATTTGAATGTATTAAATCCAAAGGTGTTGAGGTTACAAATTTTGAAGTAGTAAAAGGAAGGCGATGGGATTTCACCTAAGAACAACTACTACAATGAAATGAAGAAACATTGCAAGTAGAAAGCTTCAAAGAAAAAAGGATAGACATAAAATAGTAGACGCTGGGTGGCCTAATTAGTGGTTATGCCATGTAGAAGTGTTAATGGATGTGCTGAGCAATGCTGCAGATATGGAAGTAGCATGAATGGGAACACTACAACCTTAGTAGAGGGGATGACTCGTTTCATTGTCTTGTATTACAAAACTAGGCGGATTAAAAAAAATGAAACAATTGTTATTGTTAGTGAATTTATGCACAGAGAGAAGTTTAGAAGAAATGTACGGAACGTGAAGAATATGAAATAGCTAGAAGTCATGTTGCAACAGAGAAAGAACACCACTACTAGTGTTTTGCACTGGGAGAATCTGACCGTCGCAACTACAACATGCGAGGAACCCGAGTAGGGTTGATGAAGGGAGAGAGACGATTGGTCTGGCGTGACATGGCTGTTTGCACTTGAATCAAAATACCATGGTGCTTCAATTGATGAAGGTGCATTGGTGAAAAATGCAGTAGGTGGCTAATGCGGGATAGATGATGATATTGAGGGAACAACACCATATAAGGGGTTGAGGTGATGAAAATAGTTGACGCCTGTGTGATTCGTCTTACCACACATCTGATAGAAGAGGCAGAAACGATCTATGCCACGTCCATGACCGCGAGAGCTGTGGAAGGAACCTGAATAACCACCATGAGAAGAGGATGGCTCAGTGCTGGTAACCTGAAGAGCAGCTGGTTGAATATCAAAGATAGAGTCACGATCGGAGGCCAGAGACTGTTGTTCTTCACTTAGGAGTATGTCCTTAATGTTGAAAATGGAAGGCATTAAAAGCCTTTAAAGAATTTCCTTCTTTAGTGTTTTTAAATTTGGTGTCTTTAAAATTGTTCAAAAATTGCTTTTGAGAATAGTCCCGCATGGAAAACTTAGGAAAACTATTTGCACTATATTAGATTAAGCACTCCCACTACCTTGTGTATTTTGAGAGCCCTCTCTCTCTAGCTTGTTGCTACGGTTTAGCAAGGTGCATAGCACCTTGTGCACACGCACACACACATGCACACACGCACGTGCATGAGCATGGGTGTGGGCAAGGGCAAGGGCTTGAGCACAAGGGCGTTTGAGGCGCACTTTGCACTTCGCACAGGATCGCAAGATTTCTTTTCGACATCTTAGATGAGTTCTTGTAGAACTGGGTTAGTCATGGGAAAGGGTTCAAATTGGACCAGTGCACGAATGACCCAGTGCGAGAATGAACTAGAAAATTGTGCGAAAGTGCTAAACCAAAGTGCACAATTGAGAAGGCTCAAAGGTGTACAAATGAGATTGACTAACTCCACTCACCACGGATTAAAGTGCCTAAATAAGATGGAACCAAGTCCACTCGTCACGAATTAAAATGCACGAATGAGATGAAACCAAGTCCATTTGCCACAGATTGGAGTGCGCGAGTGAGACGGACCAAGTCCATTCACCACCAACTGGAGTGCGTGAGTGAGACGGACTAAGTCCATTCACCACAGGCTGGAGTGTGCAAATGAGAAGGACTAAGTCCATTTGCCAAGGGTTGGGCTCATTCGTGACGGCCCAAAACGGAGTCAGAGCTGTGTTTGATGCAAGAGGGGCCCATTATGAGGGTCTATTTGCCCATGCTTGTCTGATTGATTGCCACCTGAATTTGGACAAGTGATCAGGGTGGTTGAGGGCTTATAAAAGGGGCCAAAGTGGGATAAAACCCACTAGTGGGTAAGAGAAGAAAGGAGAACAAGAAAGGGGAGTCGAGAGGGAAAAAGGAAGAGGAAGAAGAGGAGGAGAAGAAGTGGACAAATGATCATGTTCTTTCAAGCCCGCGAATGTGGTTCTCTTCCTCTCATTCTTTCACTTTCTATCCTTGGACCTAAGATCCGTTTTTGCACATAGACTCGCTCCCTTGCAAGAGGTGGCAGCTTGAGTCCATGGGCTCCAAATCCTCACACAGTGGTTCCTTGGAACGACACTATATTGTCTTCATGACTTGACTTTGACATATGATGTTCACCTTCCTAAGGCAAAATTCTGTCAAAATTTTAATAAAATTTGGACATGTTTTGCCACTTGATTTTATACGTACTTGACCATGAATTGACAATAAGTTTTATGGGAGGTATCAGGTGTCTCTGGGGAGTGCACATCGTTAAGAGATATGACATGGTCCAAGCCTGGTTGTATCCTGAGGTTAGCAGGCTTACGGTCCCTTGCACATAAAGTGGGAGGCCTCGACTATCCTCAAGAAATGTGATAATGACATCTCTATGTCTTAGATCAATCTGGTAGAATTACATCTAGCTTGATTCTTCTACGATAGAGGATATGTAGGTAGCCAGAAGACGGGAAGAGCACTTGACAGCTTTTGCAGGTGATGTGACATCCAAGATCTGATCCACTACAGGATCCAACACTTAACTTGTTATGACTGATGGTGGTAGAGCTGGCTTGAATTGTCATTTTGAAGGTGTTGAAGTTACAGGAGAGGCCATTCAGTATGTAAAATACGATATCATCATCATCTAGGGGAGTTGAAAATGGCGGCCAGTGTGTCGGTAAGTGTTTTAACTTTTAACTAGTTGGAGGTAGGAGGCCATTGAAAGAATGCCCTTAGGGAGGTTTTGAAGACGGTTGCGTAGTTGCAGAATATTGGATTTCAAAGAAGATGTGAACCGGCGCTCTAGAGTGAGCCAGACGTCCCGAGAGTGTTTCAAGGTGGAGAACACGAGGTAAGACAGCCGCCAAGATAGTTGCAATAAGGCAGTTGAGGATCTGTTGGTCAGACAAATTAAAGCCAGGTAGTGTGTTGGGGATTAACCATGATCTTGCCGGAGTCGTCGGTGATGGTGGCGGGCCGGGACAAAGAAGTGCCATTAAAGAGATGAAGAAGTTGGTGGGTGTGGAGAGTAGAAAGAAATTGGGAGCGCCGTAGTAAATAGTTGGAGCTATCAAGGTTAACTGTTAAAAGAGAGTTAAGATCAGAAACAAAGGTCTGAAAGCCGTGAGGCTGAAGAAGAAGAAGAAATTTTGGAGGAGGAAGTCACCATGAACAACAGAAGAAGGTGGTAGCCACTGGCTATCCTGATATGCCATGTAAACTAATGAATAAATAATAAATTTACTGTGGGCTAGTCTCAACTCAGGCTCGCGACTCTATTTAGAAAAGAGAAAGAACAATATAGAATGGCTTAGAGAGGCTGATATAGACAATATTCGATTGTAACAAACTTCAGAGACAGCGTTTATCTATAACTTTACAATACTACACTACAAATACAGTAGCTCCCCTCTCAATCAAATCATGTGAGACAGCGTTTCTCCATTGGGATACTCTACCTTTTTTTGGGTATGTGTACGTCTCCTGAAAGCAGCCTGGATCCTGTCCGACACTCCGACGTCCTTTTGGCCTGTTAGGACCCGGCTTGGCTTCTGTGAGCACAGAATCTGTGCATAATGCATGTCAGGGCTGAGAACACACATTTCAGCATTGAAAAGTGATTTGCATTTTTTGGGGTGCGTGCTTATCACTTTTCAATGATGATGTGAGTGATCACATGCCTCTGAACATGAATTGTGCACAGATTTTGTGTGCACAGAATCCGGAGTAGTTAGGACCTGTTTGGCAAATGTCACCGAAAATAGGTCAGACTCAGAATGGATCCAAACCACCCCTGTTCAGTAATGTGTTGACCTGTTAGGCTAAAAGTAAACAGGTCCTAACAGGCTCGTAACAGGCTGGACAGGGTCCAAACCCTCTTGAAGCCCACAAGATTATTTGTGGATAAGAGATTATCCTTTTGGGTGTGTATGCGTTGAGAACAATGCCTAAAAATGCTCTGTTGAGATCCTCTCCTATCTGCTAAAGTCTTGGCTATTTTGGAATGCGAAACATGCCAAATAAAATTGAACACATGAAGTGGTTCATTCATGCATTTTAATATTTTTCCCACGCCTAAGACACTCTGGAATGGACAGGACGTTAACAAGTCTTTAAACTGACAGGAGAGGATGCTTGATGGGACGCTTACTGTAAGCGACTCTGGTGGCACGGGTTAGAGTCACAAAAACAGATTCTCCAAAAACGGGGGTAAATCGATAAGATTTCAAAAGTAAAGTTTTAAACTATAATTTATTTGAAATAAGAATAATAATTAATAAAGACATCCAAAAGAAAGATAAAAGTACAAACGCAATCCTTCATAAAGACTAACGAAGTTTGCAAACAATGAACTCAAAATCAATTTATGCTCTCACTTCAACAGAGGAAATGAGTTTATTCTCTCACACTCACAGCTTCCTTCAGGAGACTAATGTGACCCGACAGAAGGAACATAGAATGAAAACGCTTTCGTTGTCCGAAGATGAAATAGGAGGAGCTAACTTAGCAAGGCCGTTGGCAGTGAAGCTCGCAGACGTAAAAGCAAGGTCCACTATAGTGAAGAGGGCAGTCTAGTATCATGCTTTTGTACCCTTTTCTCCCTCCATTGGATTTTGTTTGTCCACCACATCGACACCACCACTGCCGCTGCCTCCACCTGCGCCACCACCTTCACCCCCTCCACCACCACCACCACCTCCACCTCCTCCTCCTCCTCCTCCTCCGCCGCCACTGCCGCCACGACGACCACTACCCCATCCCCATCCATAACCACCCCCACTTCCCCCTCCACCTCCCCCTCCACCTCCTCCTCCTCCACCTCCACCTCCACCTCCACCTCCACCTCCTCCTCCTCCTCCTCCTCCACCTCCACCTCTTTTATGCCCATTTCTTCCTCCTTTTCCACTACCGCCGCCGCCGCCACCACCACCTCCACCACCTCCACTACCACCACCACCACCACCTCCACCACCTCCACTACCACCACCACCACCTCCACCTCCACTACCACTACCAGCACTACCTTCTCCTCTTCCACCTCTTTTATGCACATTTCTTCCTCCCTTTCCACCACCGCTTCCACCACCACCACCTCCTCCTCCTCCTCCACCACCACCACCACCACCTCCTCCTCCTCCACTACCACCACCACTTCCTCCTCCTCCACCCCCACCCCCACCCCTACCACCACCACTGTTATTATTATTATTATTTTTATTATTGATCACAACAGCACTATATGATGAAGTTGCGTTGCTTTGTTCTATCTTTCCAACAGAATTATGGATTTCATGCGGGAGAAGCGCTTCACTTTGACCAGCACCTTTCCTCACTTCATCACCAGTCAACCCATCAACCCAACATGGAGTGAATACCATGGCAAGAAACAGGAGAAGCCACGAAATTCTTAGACCTTCCATGTTCTGCTACATGCATGTGCGAAGAGACGAACATCTCCCTCTTATATAAATCTTATTAGAATCGCAATGGCCATTGCCTTTAGACTTTATCCCCCACTAAGTCCACTTATCAAAGCTAGCCAACCCAAACAAAGTAAGCAATCCTTTCGCGAGAGAGAGAGAGAGAGATAAGCGATGCCTTGCGACGCAATTTTGTCCCCACTTGCACTTGAAGCCAGTTTCTTACTTCACGGAGGCCCGACGCCCGACGCCCATAACCATTAGGATAACCCTTGTTCACTTAATCTGCACGCGAAGCTCTCTCAGCTGCTCCATTCAGCTTGACACTTTAATATAATCAAAGTTATTAAACCCCGACCAGATACTGACCCGGTTGAGATTTTGGGTCATCGGAACACTGGTTCAACCAGTGAGTCATTGGTCAACCCATAGGATCAATTAATAAAATAATTAAAAATATATAGTCTAGAAATAAAAATATTAAATAAATAAGAAAATATGTTGAAAAAATTATATAAAAATTATATATCACATATTATTAAAAGCATAGTATAAATGAACAAAAAGGCATACATAAATATGAATGACAAAAATGAATGAAGCTTAAAAATGTTAAAATTTTCTGTAAAATATTTTCAATCAAATCGGCATATATTAATAGCCACATTAATTTAGCAAAAAATAATGGTCTAAACTTTCAAAGTTGGTTAAAATTTAGTCATTTAATGGAAAATTTAATACCTAGACAGTTACCAATAATCCGAATGGTTTAGATGGTTAGACAAAGACCAGTTAGGTTTGATCGGACTTGACTGCTTTCATACAATCAATCTAATTAGCAACCCGGTTTGCATGAGGTGTGGTCCAGGTTAAGTACTATGAATATAATAACTCAAATTCCTTTTTCTTTTTCTTTTTTCGCTTGAGAGAAACTCCAATTCAAATTTGAGTCAAGAAATTATACATCCAAAACTCGGCAAAAATCAAAGGTACAGGTTCTACTTCTGATCTTTCGAATCTATGTTGCAGAACTCAACCCCCCCCCGCCCCCCACCCTGAATTTTGTGCGCACAAAAGAGGTGCACATGGACCAGGAGCGTACACATCAGCGACAAAAGTTATAAGCATGCCCCAAAAAAGTGTAAATCACTTTTAGATGCTGATGCGTCAACCCTCTGTGCATGCGCACAATTGCGTACATCTTTTAGGCGCACAAAATCCGGGCTCCAAAACTCGAGGTTGTCTTTGGTGGTTCAAGAATCTTGTTTTACTTTTGACTCTGAACTCACTCGCCAGTAATGATATATCGGTCAATAAGTAAGCACAACCCAACAACCCATTAGGGTGCAGTTTTGGCCTTTTAAAATTGTGTTGGTAATTTTCTTTACCGTACAAATCCATGAATGACCTTATTTGGAATCACCAAGTCATGATTCAATTCAGGTATTTTAACCTTAAAAAGGCACTGCAAAAATGGTTCAAAGCCTTTTGTGTACAATTGATGACTTGAGTCAAATGTGTAATAATCCATTAGCTCAGCAAAGTATGGTTCAACATTTGCGGCTTGCTTATGACATAAAATTGTTTTTGTTATAGTTGAATCTTCAAACATAAAGCCATATATTTTTGTTGATAAAAAACTGTTGTAGCTTTTTGTAGCATGAATAAAAATATGGGTTTTTTGTTTGTCTTTTAACATGATTTTTAAAATCTTTTCACATAGATTTTTGTCTTTTTGAATATAATTTTTTTTTTCATTTCACAAAAAGTTACAGAAAAATTTGCTACAGCTGATCACCACCTATTTTTGTTCTAGTGGGAAAGATTTCATAGATAAAATAGGAATCCTTCAAATTAACAAAAGCATAAAAAAAGAAAGAATCTAAATTCTTACACAAATAAGTTAAACATATACATGGTAAATTCTTCACATCAATATATTTATTTTTTTTGGGATGAATATTTACGTCAATATTGGATTATAGATTTCCCAAAATTCTAGTGAGAAATATTTCATAGATAAAATAGGAATCCTTCAAAATAATAAAAGCATTAAAAAAAAAACAAAGAATGTAAATTCTTACCCAAAAAAATAACAATTAATTTAAATATATACATGGTAACTTCGCCAATATATTTATTTTCTAGGATGAATATTTACATCAACATTGGATTATAGATTTCCCAAGATTCTATTTGTGGATTTGTATAAAGCTGCTTAGTCCACATAATTGGAAAATACCTGCTAGCATTAATGTTACCACCCTTTAATAACAAATCCCATATGTATTGATATGTAGAGCTACAAAGGGACCGGATTCGTAATGCATATGAGCATATCTATATCCTATCCAATATCTAATGGATATTATAAAACTATATCTATATCCTATCTGCTTAAGTAATTCGGATTTCGGGCTAGACTTCAGATATTCGGAAGAAACAAGCAATTCCATTGATGTTGTCAGTGCTGTCTTCTATAACCCATCTTTATCATTGTCAAATTCTTTAATGCTGTATGGCTTGACAATGATGTCAGATGGAGCAAAACACCTTCTTTTTCTCTTATGTGGTGGGTGCGAACTTCCACCGCTACAACATAGTTGTGGTAGTATTTGTGGGTACTGCCATGGACCGAGAGAGAACAATTATGAAGTAAAAAGTTTATATATTTTTAGGGTTTTAGTTATAAGGCTTTTAAAGATTGTTGGATTAATTTTAAATCTAATGGTCTATTCCCTATATTCTCTATATTGTTATATTTAAACAAAACGGATCGATATATATATATATATATATATCTTGTCCGATCTAAACCAATACTTTTATAAACGGACCAGATAAGCTTATTTCGGATCAGATGTAGACCAAAACACAGACATTTTTCGAATAACTTGCAGCCCTAGATATCTGCTTTGTTTATAAGTGCATGATCAAAGTAATTATCTTATGAACTAGATGATCTAGATCTTATAAATTCTAGTTAGAATGTTAAAAAATTAAAGAAAAAAATTTAATCTTCTTGTTTATAAATTCAAAGTATTTGCTAGCATATAGTTGTCTTATATATAGCCTTGTTCCAACTATTGAGGATGGTTTTTTCCTACATTTATAATGAGTAGTGTTGATGTATGTCAATCCCATGGGCATGTGTTGGGTATAAGGTTAGTGTTAGGAGTCTTGTAAGTGTCATATGTGAGCTCACAAGTTCATATCATGGAGCCAAGAAGAACTAAAGGCCAAGAAAGAGCACCGAGAATAAGTACACCAAGGAATATATATATCATGCATGCATATCATATTGTGGGCCTAAAAACAATCCTAGACATGGTTTAGGGTCCTCAAGAATGCCTAAGGACAGCTTAAAGAATGCAACCCAAATAAAAATTTCAAAAAATCTTAGTCGAAATCGATTACGAGACTCGTAATCGATTTTGGTATGATTTTGCATCTCAGTTATTAACACCCGATGCCAAAATTTATGGGCCAAAATCGATTGCGGTAAAAGTTTGAGAAAAATTCTCATAACCCAAACTGATTGCGAAACTCCAAATCAATTTGGAGCCTAACCTCAAACCGATTGTGAAACCCCAAATCGGTTTGGAGGGCACTTTTGAAAAAAAAAATTACGAAAATTTATAGGAAATTCTTAAAATTTGAATCCCATTTTGATTCATCTAAAGGCCCAAAATGATCCTTTAATTGCCATATGCCTTTCCTAAGGCCATGGATGCTCCTCCCCACTATAAAAGAGATTTTTCCCTTTAGGGTAAATAGTACTCCAACACTCCAAGTTAGTTTTTGAGAGAGCTAAGAGGCATATTATTTTGAGATCCTTCTTCACTGTGCAAACCTCTATTGCCTACAGATTTCTGAGCTTTAGTACTTAGCATTCTACATTTCTCTCTCTTATTTCTTCTCTCCTATTGACCTGCATTTATACTATTGAGGAGAGGTTGCGGTGAGCACTTTCCCAAAAGAAACTCACCTTGGAGCTTGTGGGTAGCTAAGGCACATCAGCTTAACAAGGAGCATCCCACATATTAAGCAACTAGTAACATCAACCATATGTTGGTAACATTTTCTTGACTTTGCATTCATATTCATTTTTACTATTGTTTTGCTTTTGCCGAAGACATCGGAAGCTTGACAACCTCTGTCAGAAACGTCGAAGATAGTGCACACTTGCCAAAAACACCGAGTGTTGTTGTTTAGCTTGCTAGTGAACAAGTAGTAGGGTTTGTATATTGACCTAAGTTGTAATTGTACCTAAATGAAATATACCTAAGCTCGGTAGTGAGCTTTAGAAGAGTGGACATAGGCTCGAGTACCGAACCACTATAAATCTTGTGTTGTGGTTTGTGATTGTGTGGTTGCTTGTCTCTCCATTGCTATACTCTATACTACTCTT
>JAOXJP010228806.1:0-11058 GCA_025762735.1 Platanus orientalis | reverse complement strand
ATAAAATATATTTTTATAAATATTTTTTTTTTTTTTTTTTTTTTTTTTTTTTGATAAAGATATCGTTATAAGACTTGGCAGAAGACTAAAAATATAGAAGACCTAGAAAGATATAAAAATGCTAAATAAGAAGCTAGGAAAGTTGTAACCGATGCAAAATTCAAGGCATATGATGACCTCATCATAAGTTAGGTACTAGCCTACTAGGGAGGGTGAGATTGGTGTATATAAACTTGCAACAATAAGGGATAGGAAATGTAGAGACCTAGACCATGTTACATGCATTAAAAGTGACGATCAAAGAGTCTTAGTAAAAGACGAAGAGATTAAAGAAAGGAGGATGAGCTATTTTCAAAATTTATTAAATGAGGATCACGAAGGGAATGTCGGTTTAGGAATTGGTAGAGTAGAAGAGATTAGAGATCATAAATATCTTTATAGGATTAGAGTGATGGAAGTTAAAGAAGCTTTGAAAAGAATGGAGATAGGAAACGCATTAGGACCAGTTTGTATCCCAATTGTGGTTTGGACATGTATGGGAAACGATGGTTTATCATGGTTATCTAAACTTTTAAACAAGATCATTAAAACTAAAAAAATGTCGGATGAGCGGAGGAAAAGTATTGTGGTCCCAATATACAAGAACAAAGAGGATATTTAAAATTGCACCAATTATCGTGGGATCAAGCTTATGAGCCATACAACGAAACTATGGGAGAGAGTGATTGAACATTTACTAAGACGTGAAACTAGAGTATCTGAAAATAAATTTACATTTATGCTTGAGAGATCAACAATTGATGCTATTTTCCTACTTCGGCAATTAATGGAAAAGTATAGAGAAAAAAGAAAGATTTTCACATGGTCTTTATTGACCTAGAAAAGGCATATGATAGAGTACCAAGAGAGATCATTTAGTGGGTTTTGGATAAAAAAGGGGTCCCAAATAGATATATTAACATAGTTAAGGATATGTATGACAGAGCGATAACTAGTGCTAGGACAACTAGGGGAGAGACAAGTGAGTTTGCGATCACAGTAGACTTGCACCAAGGGTCAGCATTGAGTCTGTACCTATCTGTCTTAGTTATGGATGAGTTGACTAGGCGTATACAGGAGGAAGTGTCATGGTGTATGCTATTTGTTGATGATGATGTGTTGATTGATGAGACTAGAGAGGTGGTAAATGCCAAGTTAGAACTATGGAGGGATGATTTAAAATCAAATGGCTTCAGGATAAGTCGGACTAAAACATAAAAAATAAGCATCAAAATATGTTGAATTATGCTTGGACAGCAACCCTTCTTCTTGCTAACTTCTTTAATCCTTGACTTAGGCTTCCAAAGGAGATATTGCTTCTCTAACCATTACATTGCCATTGCATCACCAAGTCTTAAGATTCTCTAATTCTAGATTGTTCATACCATTGTTAATATATACTGCTCCATATATGATTCTTCCAAACTTTTTATGATTTTCCTTCAAGGGGGCAAAAGACACCATGGATTAACTCTTCAACACGATAGTTACACCTGGGTTTAGTGAGAAATGAAGATAGTCTAGATAGAATCTAAAACTTTTGATCTCGAGGTTCTCTGGGAAGGGAAGGAGAAATGTATTCGTATTATCGAGAGAGGAAGGGGCTACCAATCTCGGATTCAACTTAGGGTGAGAAATGCTAAATGGGTTGTTGGATGTTTGAAGGAGGTTGTTTCTCTTCCCTTGGAGTTTCGGTTGATTTGATCGAGGAAAGAGGGTGCTCATGTGGTACTATTTCGTTGTCGAGAGATTAATCAGGGGAACTATGTTCCCTTGTCCAGGATTGATGAACTTGGGAAGGAACACTTCATAGCCATCCCGGCGGGAAGGGATTGCTCAGATTGGGAAAATTTCAGAAGGGGACTTCTACAGGTGGCTGATGCCAAATATGGGATGACTGTGAAGTGCTCGCCAGATCTAATCCCGATTTCTTAAGGCGCCTGCCTGTATCCTTGATGCTCGTCCATCTGGAAGTATTCAAGGAAGAGAGGTGGTCAAAAGGCTCCTAAATATGGAGTCTCCCAGAATAAGTGGTGAGATTGTCTTGGTTGCAGGCAACCTAGGAATTTAGGCCATATATGGGAAAAACCTTTCATTGGATTTTTGGGAGAAGGCGGTGGTTTACACAAAAGTGGGTGGCCGGATTGACTGGGGTAAGGATTGTGCTCGGATAATCTAGGCTCCAGAAGGGCCCCCGTTTGGCATAAAGTCTCTCGTCTCTATTGTGTTGTTCATGGAATTAAAGGATGATTCTGCAAGGTTGATCAACCTTTGACATTTGCAATGTGAGGGGGAAGGTGGCCGTTAAGAATTTCAGAGATGGTCCTCGTCTGCCGTGGTGGGCGACCAGGATTTGAACCGTAGAATGGTGTTTGTCAAAGGTCTCCCTCTTCATCTCTGGTGCCTTGGATTTTTCAAGGCTATTGGGAGCTTGTGTGGTGGATTCATCTCTGTGGCGGATGAAACAAGATATCTGGACGATTGTATGGTAGCGAGACTATGGGTCAATGGTGGTTCATTATACAAAATTCTCTGTGTAATCTCGCTTTTTGACAAGGGAACGAACCATAGGCTAGAGATTCTGATCGGGGAATCGGTGCAGGGTGAAACAGCTTTGTTGGCGGGGAAGGGAAGTCAGTTCGACAACATGGGGTTCAAATTTCAAACGCATGCCAGATCTGACACAGCCAGTCTAGCGAAAAGTACTGATGAGAGGCAAGGGAGTGGTATTGCAGGTTGTTGCAATGAAGCCTCATCTGGTTACTCCCCACGTCGCCGTTGTGGAGACACGTCGCAAGAGTGGTATTTGGAAAGCAGTACAGACAAAAGAGTGGGTTATTAAGGCTTTCTCAGAGAGAAAAGGGGTAGATGGTGATTA
This sequence comes from Platanus orientalis, assembly GCA_025762735.1. Classification (NCBI taxonomy): domain Eukaryota; kingdom Viridiplantae; phylum Streptophyta; class Magnoliopsida; order Proteales; family Platanaceae; genus Platanus; species Platanus orientalis. Next base: position 8,141 of record JAOXJP010228806.1, on the reverse strand, counting down.
TCATAATCGAGAGGGGCTAAATGAGAACAGGCAGGCAGGAGGGGCTAACGGAGATTTTACAAATCAGGAGGGGCTAAATGTTAATTCCATTTTGGAGGGAGGGGCTGATTACGATTCCTTAAATTGGGAGGTGCCTCTTGCAAAAGTGCCGATGGCGGGAGGGGTTGGTGGAGATTTAAGAAATCGGGAGGACTTATTTGAAAAGCAGGTTGTGGCGGAAGGGGTTGACCTCGATGTTACAAGTTGCAAGGAGGTTATAGAGTCTAATTCAAGGGAGGAAGGGGGTGGATGTTCTGATGGCATTCCAAAGGGATTCCCTTTGGAGATGGCGGATGGCCATGGCTCCTCTACTCAAAGGATCACGGTGATTAGCTCTGCCGAGCAGCTGTCCAAGGTAGGGGTTAAGCTGGTGGATTTCTCCCAGCGTTTTGATCCCCCCCTTCGCATGATCCCCCAGCTAGGGTAGGTGGTCAAGCAAAAAGTTGAGGGCAAAATCCTTGGCCTTATGTCTAGTTAATCCTGCCGATGCTCGCGATTATGTATTCGATCCTCGCTTCGAATGGGGTTCTCAGGTCACTCTGGTAGGCTCAAATCCTATGTGGTTTTCTAGTTCGCATCAGTAGACATAGCCTATTGACATTTAGTCTTTGGGAAAATCTTCCATCTCGAATCTCAATCTATGGAGAGCCTCGTTGGAATGTAAGCTTCAGGGCTCATTGGCTTTGAGGTCGTTACGGGTCAGGGCGCAGATGGCTACTATTCTGTGGCTAAGAGGGGAAGCACCTCTCTACTTGGGACTGCCTTTAGCATAAATGGCAGGATTGTTGTCTAGGACCCAGGTCTTTCTAATAGGAAGATGCATACTAAGTGTTTGGGTGAATCAAGCCAGCCTCTCAAAACTCAAGGGATGTCTGACGACTTTCATTGTTATATCGAGGAGACCGTTAAACTTAATCATGATGGACAATCTGCCCTGGTGCCCTGGTCAGAGCTAGATGTGGATGAGGCCCCAATTGCTTCTGCTTCCAAGTGGGTCTTACAGAAAATATCTAAGGTGAGTGGTGTTTTGGGTCTATCGTTTGATGATTTGGAACATTTGGCTTGGGAACTATTTACGGAGCTGGAAAAAAGAGCGGTGATTCGGCCTGATAAGGAAAGTAACAATGGCAGCAACAATGGGGGAAGAATTTCTTGGGAACTCAAAAGCCTTAGTTGGGGGTTGTTGTATGATAAGGGTTCTAGGATGAATGAAGGGGAGTCCGGGAGGAAGCCAAGAGGGTCCTGTGTAGTTTCTTCATGAAGTGCAAAATATTTTCCTAGAATGTGAGGGGTCTAGGTAACCCAAATAGGAGGAGGCAGCTGAAGGACTTGGTGGGTTGGTTTAAACCGGAGATTATTATTTTGCAGGAATCAAAATTGGTGGTGGTCTCCAATGCCCTTGGATCAATAAGGCGGCCCCAAGGGCATCCCCAAGTACATGGTGGGTAAAGATCCTTACTTACAACCCAAGACATCCGCATACCGCCATAGATCATCTACTTGTCCCACTCCATAAATGCAACTTTTAGAGATATTTATTTTCAAGCCCAATACCGCTTTAAAACATCTAATCACGCATCTCAAGAACTTCAATTGTCTTACCGAGCTCTTGCACATAATAAGAGTGTTGTCTACAAATTGTAGATGAGTCAACACCATACCATTTCTTCCCACCTCCACCCCTTCTACCAACCCTCCTTGAAAGGCTTTGGAAAGCATAGCACTAAACGCCTCTGCAACCACCAGAAAAAGAAAAGGAGAAAGCAGATCCCCTTGTTGCAGCCCTCTTTTACTATAGAGGTACTTACTAGAAGATCCATTAAGGAGGTTTGACAAGGCTATTGACTCATAACATTTAGCCATCCACTTCCTCCCACCTGATTCCAAAACCCATCCTTTAAAGCATGTAATCCAAAAATATCCAGTTCACCCTATCATATGCTTTCTCCATGTCTAGTTTGCAAATAACCCCTGACTCATTTTTCTTAATCATCTCATAAATGCATTCATTAATGACCAAAACACTATCCATACTTTGTCTGCCTCCAATAAAGGCACTTTGATTGGGAGATATAACTGAGGTCAAGGTCAAGACTTCTCTCATATGACCTGCCAAAATTTTTGAAATAATTTTATACATGCTGCCAACAAGACTAATTGGTCTAAAGTCCTTATCTCTTCAGCTCCTTTTTTTGGGATGAGGGATATGAACGTGGCATTACTCCCTCCATCCAAGAATCCCTCACAATAGAAATCTTCCACCTTTTTCATAACATCTTCCTTAATCAACTACCAACACGTCTTGTAGAAAGCCATAGTGAAGCCATCTCGACCTAGGCATTGTCATCCTCGATGCTCCAAATCACATTCTTTACTTCTTATGTTATGGGTCTTTCAAGACACGCCCCTTGTTCATCTGACAACATTTTGAATTCCAAACCCTCTATTTTCGGTCTCACCATACCGAAGTCATTATACAATTTCTTAAAAAATCCATCTTCGTGCTCTATAATTTTCCCTTTGTCCTCCACCCAAGCATTTCCAATCTTCATCTTGAATATATAATTTGCATTTCTTCTAGCAATCACAATTATATGGAATAATTTAGTATTGTTGTCCCCTTCTTTTAGCCATTTCCAATCTTCATCGAAACATAGTTTGACACTAGTCTAGGCATGGATTCTCCTTTTCCAAACGGGAAAACTCGATCACAATCGTGAGAGAGGAAAAATCAATCCAGCTTGCTCAACCGGGGATTCTCCTGCATATTTGACCAAGTGAACTGAGATCTAGCAATCGGAACTTCCCTCAAAGCATAGTAATCAATGAAGTCAGAAAACATTTCCTTGGTGCTAAACCACAATTACAACCTTTATCGTGTAGTCCCTATTACTTAGGTGCTAAACTTACCCATATCACTCTTGTGTGGGCCCTACACTTGTGAGAATAAGCTTCCCTTCTCTTGGCAGTCCCACACCACCTTCTTACCTCGAGAATACATATCCTACTGCTCCTCCTGTTTCTAGGGTTCTCTAAGATGCCCAAGAACCTCACCCCAAAGTTATAGCTTCTCTACACTATTAACACCCTATCCCCATCTTTCATCATTCCCCCATCTAAAGGTCCCCCTCCATGTAGCAGCTTCCTCCACACAGCCCACCAACCATTAGATAATAGACACTCACCTTTATCGACTAGGTGATACTTCTACATCTTTGGGTTATTTTGATGAAAGCAATATTTAATGATAACATATCATCCACCTGAAAGGTTTTGGATTCAATGGCTATAATCTTCTTTATTCCCTAACCCTTTTCCTTTTCTCCTCCTTTTTCTTAAGAATCTTAACCTGAACTACACTTCAGAGATAATGAAAAAGAAAAAAGAATTCCGATGCAATTGATACCAAGCATTTTTTTTTATAAGAGAAGTTTGCACACAATAAAGTTGTACCAAAGCAACAAAGTAATCTATATGATTTAGTGGAGAAAGAGAGAGAGAGAGATGCCACTGCCTGATTATTTTTCCCTTGTACAAACATCCATCCCTTTACATTCCTCAAAATTTTATTTCACAATTGACCAAATCAGGCCACTTGCACTAAATAAAATACATGTTTTTTGATAGAATAGATGTTAAACCCAAACTTTATGAAAAATCAAAGGTAGCTACATCCAATTTGCCTGTCAAGATACATTCTCATGCCTTCTTTCTTTCTTTCTTTTTTCTATTTCTTTTTTTTTTTTTTTTTTTTTTTTTTGAGCTTAACTACGTTCAATGATGTCCAATGGTACAAAAGAATGGGCACAATTCTTAAAAAATAAAATAAAACTAAGCCAAATGATAGTTTTATAAAAAAAATAATAGTAATAATAATAATAGTTATATGTTCCTTTCATATAAAAGAAACATACCAACATTCATCCATCATAAAAAACTGTAAAATACATTAATTCCAGCACATAATACCAATGAACAAGGGAAGAATTTTTCTTCTTCTCAAGGCAAGCAAGAAAAGATAAAGTTGTAATATATATATAAATTCCAGCATATAATACCAATGAATAAGAAAAGAATTCTCACCTCCTAGAGGAAGGTAAGCAAATGTAGTGTTCATAGACAACAAAGTTGTACAATATTCCAAAAAAAAAAAAAATGTAAAACATTCTTATATTTGCTATACAAGAGATGTCTAGACAAGAGTAAACAGAAAAATCTAAATTGAAAAAAACATCAAAAGAAATATTCAACATTACAATACCTTCAAAACAACACCGACAGGAAGCAAGTACTCCCTCCCTCTTATCCTACACAAGTTTTTAGACAAAAATATATTTAATAATGCTCTACAACATGGGTTATAATTAAAACATATCATAGCTAAAGGGTTAGCATTGCTCACCAAAATCCAAGTCTTGCACTTCCATTCTGAAGGTAATATAACTTAACTGTTACTGAAGATTGATCTTCTCTTACACATCTGAAAGGTAGGAGGTGCAAGAAAAAAAATGCTATCTTAAAGAGGAAACTGATTCAATAGATCTCAAAGCAGATACATGTGAATAGATGAAGCAATGTTATTATTGATGACGGTTGAGAATATATTTATAATAACATTAGAACAAACATAATTGCTCATAATCCCAGACTCCTAAGCAATGGGATAAACATAATAAACAAAGCCTACTAGTGTAATATCATTAGAATTATCATTATTTCACTCTTCATTGGGTCAAAGTGTTAAACTCGAACAAACTCAGCCACTTTCTTCTTATATGCAATCAAACAAATTTGAGGCATTCAGGTCTTCATCATCATTTTAAATAGAAGTGCCAAAATTAGGGCTTTTGATAAATACAGAGAACAGGAAAAAAAAATCCACAATGACAATGGTACAGGCAACAACAAGCTGGCTACAAAAATGACCCTTGTGCAGGATGTAAAACAGGTTTCAGCCTTTCAGGTATTTTCTGCTTTCTTTTGTTTTTTGTCCTCCCTTCAATTGACTTCTGCACCAACAGGAAATGCTGGCAATGACAACACAGCAGTGATGGCAATGACAACACAATGGTAGTGAGATATAAAATTGACCTTTGGAATTTGTAGGGCCAAAACATGGGGAAAATGATACAGAAAATAAGGAAAAAGCCACTGAGATCTCTAGATTCCAAGCATGGTAAAATTATCACCAGGTCAACTATCAAGATATCTTGTTGAGTCTTTGAACGTAATCTCAAGAGTATAAACAAATTAATAATAAAGCACAATGGCTAATAGAAACCATATATCAACCAATTCCATTTTTAAGGTTTGATTATTCAACAAAGGGATAGATTGAAGGGGTCATAGCCCATAAATTTGAGCTGGATTGATGAAGTGGATGTGTGCTTCTGCAGTTGTAAGTGAATGCAACTTTCCAATCAAACTAATAGAGAAATTTTACAAGACCAACCATGCTATATGGAGCAGAAATGGCAGGTAAACATACAAAGAACATGCTCACAAAATGAGAATAATTAAGCTATGGATGTTGATGTAGATGAGTGGCAAGAGTAAAACAGTTAACAGGCCTAAAGTGAATCAAAAAAAAAAACAAGACAAAACCGTCCAAGTAAGACGGTTTTTGTCAAACTGCCTGACTCCGTTGGGTCACCACAGACTGCATTTGTTACTGCACCAGTTTAAAAAAATGCTTGAATTAAAAGGGAATACAACAACAATTAGGGGTCCTTTTTTCGGAGGATGTTAATTATTATGGTTCCATTTATTTAAGATTTTCCAGGGAAAGGGGGGAGAGAGAGAGAGATTGCAAAAAGGCTACTGAGAATTTGTAATAAAAGAAAAGAAGCACAAGGAAAGGCAAAGGGAATTAACAATCAAGAGAGAGAAAAGATTTGGGGATCCTTAGAGAGAGAGAGATTATAGAAGATTCACACACACCCTCACACACAGGTACATGTAGTGACATCATCAAATTCATTCAATCGGACAACCTAGTGGATCTACCTCCAGATTGGTTCTTAAAATGTTGTTAGGATTTGGGGGTTCCCCAATAGGTTAAAAAATAAGAGAAGTCGATTGAGATGATTTGGTCATGTGCAACAAAGACCAATAATAGTACTACTGATGAGTAATTTGATGCAATTTGAATGCTCTAAAAACTAAAAAGAAAGGATAATAGTTAGAACAAAAAGCTCAAGTTAGGGTAGTGAGATTGAAGGTTTCCACTTTAACAAAAGATATGGCCCTAGATATTTTTTATCAATAGAAGAGTTTACAAAAAGGGAGAGAAATCAAACATACAGACAAAGCCCACCAAAGGCTCCAAAAAAACCCAACCCCATATATCCAAACAACAAACACCCTCACATCCCAAATCAACCTACCAAATGAAACACCCAAGGACCTCCATGCCCAGTCCTGTCACCAATCCCTACCCCAACAACCACTCTACAAGCCACAAAATCAGCTTAGGCCGTACCATCCTGCCCCCTTAAAAACACAAACAATTCAAAATTGAATAGAAAGGTCCTAACGCCTTTGGCCCTTGCCCTTTCCACAACCTGTAGAAGAGCAACTTCTCATTCACCTCCCCCTACCCTTCTGGTGTGAGAACATCACCCTCTGCGTCAACTGCCTCTGCATATCTAATTGAATCCACTTCTTTATAAGCCTTATTGCGGACCTCCATCTTTGAAAACACAGCAGTAGCCTCTTTATCGCACCCCTTGAATCTACACTCAAGTATTACTCAATCACGTAATGAATTATCTTGTTTCTTCCTGAGTCTCCGAAGTATTCTCCAACTCCTAACTTGGTCAAGCAGCTCCTCCTGCTCCTCAGAGAACTTAAGAGGAGCTAGAAGTACCCCATGGCTCAAAGTCATCAGCTTCTCTCACCTTCAACTGTGCTTGAGAACCATCAATTTCAATCTAGTGCCCCTTTGCGCGGCGGCAAAAGGCTATCACATAACACTATACTGACTACCTCCATGCTCACCCTAAATTCCCGGGAGGTCAGAGCATTTGCAACCATATCAACCACGTCACCCTTAGATTGATCAATCAGATGCAATTGCAGGTGACATTCATCACCCAAACAAAGTTACTTCGGAAAGCAGTTTGCTCCAGAGACAAGGATGCTAAATCATATGGCACATGAGTCTTGTGGGTCCCATTATAGGTAATCCACCAGTGCTACAAGGTTCTTGGTCACCAGAATGATCACCACTATCAGATGATAAGGGTATTCAACTTCTCCTCTTAAGGCTGCAATTGGAGCCGCATCTAACAGGGGTAGAGCACTCTGATCAAAATCTTCAATGGCCAAATGATTCAAACCACATTCCTCCTCAAGTGCAAAAAAGGCTTACCCTTACAGCACTCCTCATGCAGAACACAGAATTTCGAAATCAGGATCTACCTCCCAGCTCTCTGAAAACTCACTCCCACTCATTTAAAACCTTTAAAGAAACCTCATACCAAACTTTCCAGTTTACCAAAAAAGGTATTAGGCCTACCAAGACGATCCTTCCCTTTAAGAGAAGCACTATATGCAAGAACCTTTTTGAATCTTTCACAATCTGACCCAAGCCCAAGGGAGCTCAGGGGTGGATCTAGAAAATTTTTCATTAAGGCCAGTACAGTTGTCACCTCCGAAACCACACATAATGACAGAACTACATTATTTAAGTTTGCCCCTCAACAACGGAGAACAAATAAGCTTGATTTCCACGGTGGAACAAGATTCATATAGCCACCAAAGTAGTTCAGAGTCTTCAGACAAAGAATCAATGACGATAATGACACTCAATAGGCTAAATATGAAGTTCTATACATTTAATTTTCACATAGCAACTATTCTACCTTCTCAGTTTCTAAAAGTTCTACCCATATTCCAAATAAAAAGACAGAAAGCTAAAATGCACGGAGAATCTATGTAACACTGAGTGTTGAACTAATGCTTTACAACAATATTATTCTATCTAGAAATATAAATCAAAAGAGAATCACAATGTAAAACCATAAAAAAAGGGTGGCCCAGTGCACGAGGCTCCCGCTAACGCGGGGTCTGGGGAGGGCAAGATGTACACAGCCTTACCC
>JAOXJP010228805.1:0-11059 GCA_025762735.1 Platanus orientalis | reverse complement strand
TATATATATATATATATATAAACTTCTCAAGACTAAGGATAATATAAAACCTCCGGATTAAAGATACCCTTTTACAAAGAATAATTCTCCTATGAATATCCTCTAAACAATATCCCAAAAATATCCACTGGGGATAGAAAATACTTACTGTCAACCCACCCTTTGATTATGATAAACCATTTTGATTCATATACAATTTAATTGGATAATCTTCTTAAAATTAAATATTAACTATAGATAAATATCCAAATTTTACATTGGATTTCAAACCTTTCACCATTTGCTATAAAACATCAACCCCTTCAAAACATGAAATTGCCCTTTGTTTAAGTTACACACCTCGGGTTCACAAACCATCTAAACTTTAATCTCCCTCCCACTTGTAGTGTCCATATTGCCGTTGTCTTGCTATCCATGGATTCTCGTACGAGCCCAACACATCACGCTTGTCGGCCTCGCAAATTACCAACTCTCTGCCAAGACCCAAGCAACACCCCATGTTCATGTTCATAAGCTTGTCATGTCAAACAATGGGCAATCATGTGAAAGAATAAATTGTGTAAAAAACAAATATAACATCAATTAAATACCATGTGAAAATCTAGGATTTGTCGCGGTTAAACGAAAAATATTTCTTATAAGAATCTCTCAAAGCATTCAAAATCTTTGTTGTTATTATTATTTGTAATAATAATAATATCCTTTTTAAGTTCTCTTAATTAAATAGAAATTTTAGATTTTCATAAATAATAATCATGCCCATTTTCATATTACAATTGAACCCCAAAAGAATATAAGTAATAAAGATATCCTTTTATAAAAAATAATTCTCATATCAATCTCCACTAAACAATATCCTAAAATAGCCACAAGGGATAGAAAATACTTCTTGTCAACCTACTATTTTATTACTATAAGCCATATTGATTCATATACAATTTAATTGGACAATCCTTTTAAAATTAAATATTAATCATAAGTAAATATTCAAAATTCATTTCTTTTATAAAAAAATCTCTATCATACAACCAACGGACTCAAATTTTAGTCTAATCAAACCAGAAAATATTAAAAAAAAAGAAAGATAATATCCTCAAGTGAGGATAGTGAATTCCTTGTTGAATACATTTACCCACAATGCAGCTACAAATTACCAAAAAGCCTTATAATATAGCTCAATAAACATCATTGATTGGAAAATAATTACAACTAGAAAATATAAGCCTCTCAACACCAAGGATAATATAAAATCCCCAGATTAAGAAATATATTAAAGTAGTTGTATTCTCATAAAGTAGTCTCAACATGATGCAATTTAGTATATTCAGTTTACATCCACACGCAGGCCTAAAGTCGATTACTTTAGTGATTGAAATATCTTCACTCCATCCTATGGCAGCCCTACATTTGTCAACCATATAAGTGAAAACCAAGCCTCATTCTGCTTGTGACCACATCATATACCTATTATTCCACTAAATTATCTGAAAACAACTTATTTCATTTCATGGCAGAATAAATATCCCATAAATCCATAGATGAATAAATACTTAGATAATTGGTTTTATAAGATTCAATGCAACATTTTTTTTTAAAAGAGAAAGATTCAATGCAACAAATTATTAACACTTTCCTTTTGAATGAGGTGAAAAAGAATGTTGTAGAATCCTGGATAAGTTCAAAAAGATGAAGTGTTAATTGATTGTCATGACATTTTTTCAAATGAATAGCCTAAAAACATTTTTTTGAACTTTTTTCAAGACAAGCCGACAAATTTGCCATCATGAAGAATTTCAACAAATAATTTATCCCAAACATGCGTACATTATTAAGCATTGATGTCATCTATTAATCCCTCATCACTACAAAACTCGAAGTCAAGCTTTTTTCAAACTAGGGGAGAATGATGCAAAACGAGGAAAAAACCATATTAAAATTTGATAGGCTTATGTAGGGGTATATTGAGTATTGTGAGTTTAATATTTTTTTGTGGTAATAATTTTATTTTTTTCAGATTCAGGTTAATCTATATTAATTTCTAGTCAATCAATTTAAGGTTTTTTAATTATATACAAATATAACTGGAATTATTTAAAGTGAATAATCAATTTCCATCACTTTTCTTAAGAGGTCAAAACTTAGCAGTTTGGATTGACTTTAGCGTTATTTGAAAGATAATTCAATTTTTTTTAACAAGTCCAAGATCTTGAAAACGCAATGATTTTGGGACTCTATGGCCAAAATACTGATAGGATATCAAGTTGTGATGGGAATTGGCTATTTTAGAGTTTAAATTTTTTAAGAAGTCTAATTAGAATGGAATTTTAAAAGCCTAGAATGTAGAAGCTATACATAAGCTTTCTAATTCAGAATATTATTAATGATTTAATGAAATTTCAAGGCCCACAGCTGCTTTATTCTCTGGTGTGACACCAGAATTTTGAAGGGTGTGATGCTTTCAACACTAGATGTGACTCCTAGGTTCAGTTAATGTAACTAGTTGGTATCTTCTTCTCATTCGCTATTCTTTGTTCTGTTATTTTCTTTTATTGCAAATTTCTCTATCATTACACCAAATAAGAGCGTTGGTCCTACATCAATTTATCTCTTTTATTATATTTTTTATCTTCAAGAAATTCCATCTTTAAAACAGCCAATAAAGGAAAGCAAATGCCACCTTAACGCTCGAATCAGACCACGATGCCTCAAGCAATAGTCCTTGAAAAATCAGCATTTACAACAGAAAGAATCCTCTTACTTCCAGGGCTGTATAATTGCAACAAATTATTCTTCTATTTTTTTTTTTTTTTCAATGAATGGGCACACGAGTACATAGCCTTTTTCCAAGCCTCCACACTTCAAGTCTAAATGCTTCTGAAAAACTGCGAACTGAATCCAATTATTGAAATGATATAGTTGAAGAAAAAAAAATGGTCGATAAATATCTTCATTGCTACACGAGAACTATTAATTGACAGAAAAAGATGGAGTAGAGTTCCAAAGATTTCTCTGCAAGAAGTCGCTGCTGTGCACACAACAAGTTTGCTGCTATTTATACTATCCATCGGGAATTGAAGATCAGCAAAGCAAATAAATCTTCTTGTAAAGTTAACAGTAGTTTTCCCCCAATTGTAGCAATTGCCATATTTGGTCCTGAGTTGCAAACAGAGAGATGATGATTCTTACAGTTCAAATAAAGTAAAAAAGATTAAATCATAGGTTTTAAGAGCAAATCCTAAAAAAGTAACATATAAACACATATCAACATTTCAAAGTACACTACAGAAGAAACAATGAATTTATTGATGCTTGGTCACACATTAAATCTACTCCTACACAAACAGGGGCACCTTTAACTAAAAAAATGCTAAAGCAAGAAGGTAAAATTTTGGCAAAAGATTTCCAATTAACCATTATAAATTTCCTTTCCAATGATAAATTGATGAACTTTTTAAGTTTCCGTGTATTCCTTGGGGAACTTAGCTCTCTAGAGTGGTGAAAGATTAGATGGCTGTAAAAACCAAAAAATAATAATAATCTGAAAAAAGAAAAGACCATGTGTATGTGCGTGCGTGCGTGCGCGCACGAGAGAGAGAGAGAGAGAGAGAGAGAGAGAGAGAGAGAGAGGGAATGATGTGATCTCAGTACTTTCAAAATCTTGGTTTAAGATGAGTGCTTCCCAAGAGAGATGTTTTTTGCACAATTTGAATGACAAATTCCAGAATCATCACATACTAATGAAGTGAGCAATCGATTGACGTGAGAAAGTAATTGTAATTAAACAGATTTGGAAATTAAAGGGGGTGTTGGAACTTGTTCGAAGTCAGTAAAGACTACAAAGTGGTCTGGAGTTTTCCTCTAGGATCTGGGTCACAAGATCAACAGACCGGCCTTTGTTCCTTTTTGGAACTAGTCTCATCTAGAGGGGATAGAGCTCATAGGCTTAAATCATTAGCAAACCCCGCTAAACTCCTTAGCTTGGAGCTGAAGGAAAACCTGAGGTAATTCATTAAACCACCAAAGATACCCGGATAGGGATGGAACCATTTTAGTATCATTCCAGAAAGTGAATGCCAATACAGTTACAGTTGGAAGATTCTGGCAGTCGTTTTGAGAAAGACTTTGAAGAAGCATCAAAAGCAAGGGGATTTCAGATTACTGCAAGATGATACTCTGGTGGGGGTGCAGGACTAACTGAGCAATGACAGGGTTTATAGTGATGATTTAAAAGTGTTGTTGTAATGATCAAAACATGCAACAGGGAAGACTGTAACCCAAAGTTGCTTTTCTTAGGTCCTCTATATTAGTTGACTCTGAGGGTGTCTTTTTTTATGAAATTTAGTATACTCAGGCTGACATTGTCGTTGGAGAGTATTTGTTTTTGTGGGATTGCTTTATTTTATGGTTGGAGACTGCTTGTTCTTGTTCCTCCTTTGTTTCTTTGGAGGTTGTGGGGTCAGCTCAACCCCTTCTTGCCTTTTCCTTGTAAGAAAATTCTCTTCACTGATATAAAAAGAAAGATCACCAAGTTTGTCTTTGGCTTATTCAAACCTGTCAAAAAGGGGAATCGGTACACTTTTTTTACTAGCTTTTTCTTACATGCATGAGTGGATGCCACACATATGATTCGAGTAGTAAGCATTTTATTCTTTTCCTACAGCTTCCAGAAAGGGATCAACTAATATTTCTTGTATGGCAGGCCATGTTAGATGCATGAGCTAGGGTGATTTTTCTTTCCCAAGTAAATAATATTTCATCTCTCTTTCCAATCCTGAAGATATTATAGAATTTAAATTTTGGGTTGACTGTTTTTTATTCAAATTTTCTAAAAAGCACAGATCCTATTCCTATTAAGGTTTCAAATTGTCCAGTTTTTTATTAACCAAAAAAAAAAAAAAGAAGCGTCTTGTGATGCCATGTACTCAATCATGAAATTTTTAGTGGTCCCTCTCACGTTTGTTAACTTGCACTGAAAAAAAAATAGAAATGAAGACTTGGAGCTTGATCCTGTAACGCTTTCCATTTTTTTTTTCTTTCTCTTGTAGCTGGTGTTTCTATTCTTATAATGTTCCAAAAGATATTGTGATCCCATCTCTAATCTACACAGATCACCAACCCTACTTTCACACACCTCAAGATGGGTATAACCCTAACAATTATCAACAAGCCTCAGAAACACCAACCGTAGCCCACAACATTTCCAAACAACCAAATCCATACTCACATGCATATTCCATCATGATCAGACAGCAGGAGATAAAATTTTAGGCAAAAATTCGACAAAAAATGGGAGAAATGGGGCCAGGTGGTAATACTAGAAGAGGAAAAAGTTCACCGACACTTGAATACTCATCCAAATCAATCCAAACAAAATTTTACAGATTCCCCACTAAAAAATGATTCATCCACTACAGATTAACTCCCACAAAAAACAAAAAAACAACAACAGCAACAAACAGCCTTATCCCAACTATTTGGGGTCGGCTACATGAATCCTGTTCTGCCATTCCGCTCTGTTTAGGGCCATATCTGGTGTTAAATTACAAGTTGCCATGTCCCTCTTTACTACCTTCCAAATTGCTTGAATTATAAAAATTTGGTGGTTGAACAGATGACTGGACAACCCTTTTCGGTCTGCCTGCTATTTACTCTGGCACCTAGGTCACAAAAAAGACCGAATTTTCTGCCCACATGGCGCTAGCATGCCATTTTGGCACGCTTAGTGGGATGCATGACACCAAGACATAATAATTCTGTTGTTTTTGAATTACCTAATGGTAAGGTTGAGCATGGCCACGAACTTACCTTAGGAGTTTAGGCCTCTTCAACATGAGGAAGGCTCAAGTTCCAGAAATACCATGATGGATTCGATACTCAATGCCATCCACTGACTCAAAGATGGCCTATTACAAGGATTCCAACCCATTCATAAATGCTAAAAAATCCTAGCAATACGGACCCAGGGTACACAGGCTTTAGGGATGTAAGTTTCAGTCAAAATGGTTGGTCATTCTTGTCAGAATGTAAACAATGACTGAAATTTTATTTATAAGCCATTGTTCATCGAACATGGCCTTGGGGTTCATCGTAGGTCTCCATTTTGACCACCAAAGGTGGAACCAAGCTATGTGGACTTTAGCAATACAAATTTCAATCAAAATGACCATTCTGGCTAGAATATAAACAATAACCCAAGTTTTACTTATGACCCACCCTCCATTGATCAAGGGCTTGGGGGGCATAAAATTCCTTTTTCACCACCATAGGTGGAACCATGCCATATAGACCTTGGGAATATGAATTTCGGTCAAATTGGTTGTAATGGCCATGATGAAGATCATGAACAAAATGATTAGAATTTTATTTATAACCCACTATTATTCATTGAACATGAGAACAATTGGTCTCCTTTTCCACCACAAGTAAATCCATGCCAAATAGGCATTGGGAATATAAACTTCAGTCAAAATAGTCATTTAGGCTAGAATGTAAATGATTAACAAAATTTTGTTTACAACTCATTATTCACCAAATAGGTAGATCTTCTTTTTCTACCACCACAAGAGAAAAGAAGTCATTATAGTTGTCTTGGCCAAAATAATAGCAACAACAATAGTGATCGAAATGAATGAAACTTTATTTATGACCCACTGGAGCACCATAGGCTTACTTTTCTTCCACTACAAATGGAATCAGGCTATACGAGCCTTGGGAATACATATTTCAGTCAACATGGCCATAATGTCCATGATGAAAATAACGACCGAAATGGTCAAAATTTCACTTATGACCCCTTGTTTGATGAACAAGGACCTAGGGGGCAACTTTATAACCAATCAAGAGAACCGGAGTACCAGCCGCAACCTAACTCCACTGGTTTATCAACCATTCCCAAGTGTCCGAATACCTATGGGTCGAGCGGAGTTCACAAACTTGATCCAGGAGACTACCAATTCCAACAATCTAAGAAGGAATAATCCACCCATTTGTAAAAAAGTCATATCAAAAGTGAAACAATCTACCACCAACTAATTATGGAAACATATGTCATGACCAAAATGATGGCTACTACAATTGTTCTGACTAAAAGGATGGTTACTACAACAACAAACCACCATATGATGGTGGATCTAGGAGAAAATCGTTGTTATCATTATAGGTGCAAAATTTTGGTTAAATGTTAATGCCTTATAAGAGAAATGAGATGCCAATAGAGAATTATATGGCCAAAACTCCACTGGCTGAAATTTTAATACAGAAAACAACTCTAATGGTTTTCATGGCTAAAATAGCGGCTACCATTATGACGTACCATTGTAAGATAGAGGATTTGGGCATACACCATTGCTTAAACAACCCACAAGGTAGTAAGTTGATCGGTTGGTCAAGCTTATATCCTATGGGCTATTGTTGCCACAAAAGCAATCTCAAGTGCCATTTATTTCATATCAAAATGAGGTATCGGATGGTTATGAATTCCCCAAAATTATCTTATCATTTGAGAAGGGTAGCCAATCTATGGTTGAATACATTAACCACTCTATAAAACATGAAGAAGAGGCATCGGTCAATGATTTTCTAAAATTAAGACTACAAACGATTTCGTTAATGATTTTAACCTTTGTAACATACATAAATATGCATTTCAATTTGGTTCTAACATGACAATTAAAGAAGCCACTAGATGTTGGCTTATTATGCTATATTTTTTCAAATTTTGGCTAAAGTTGAATCCTACACATCAGCCGTGATTGATGAAAATCATATGATGAAACCATCTGTTGGGCAAAAAATAGTAAAAAAATGATTAAAACTGAAAGAAATGCCACATTCAATAAAAATGAAGATGATTTAAAATTTTGGTCAACGTTTGAAAATTTTCGGCCATAATTGAAAATTTTCGGCAATAAAAAAAAATTGTCAATAAAAAATGATGACTGAAATAGGGTAAGAACTAAAGAAATTGGCTGCATTTAATATAAATAAAGGTGATTTACAATTCTGACCAACATTTGAAAATTTTCGACCATAATTGAAAATTTTCAGTAGTAATAAAAAAGTCTGTCAATAAAAGATGGTGGCCGAAAAAGGGTCATAACTAAAATAAATTGGCCGCATTTAATAAAAATGAAGATTATTTACAATTTTGGCCAATAGTTGAAAATTTTCGGCCACGATTAATAAATTTCAACTGTAAAAAAAGGGGGTCACAATTACAAAATTAGCCATAGACTATTGAAAGTTTTTTTATCAACTAAAAGATAAATTTGTTGGAAGATGGCATTGGTCACAAAAAATGGAAAATCACATGCCATTAGTTTTGGTTGATTAAATTACCTCTCTTCAAATTTTTACAAATACAAAGAGACAAGGGGGGTAATGTTTACACCCAAAAAATTTCAACAAATGACATGTGGACAAAACTAGCACCATGTCAAAGCCTTTGGAAGACTTTGGATTTTGTAGAAGACTGTCACATGGCCTAGCAAGAGAAAGAAGTTCAAAGAAGATGGAAACCATCATCAGATTGAGACATGTGGCAAAGGTAGATCTTCATGAGAAATTATTTCCAGAACAAGGATAGATGGTATACAATAAAGGAAAACTTAGGGAACAAGTCTTCATGTTGTTATCCAATTTCACATCTCCCAAATCTTAGCAACATGGGAAGGAATGTGGGAAAAATGACACAAAATCAAGAAAATCTAGAGTAGGAGCTAGAATAGAAAATTAGGGAAAAAAGAAACATATAGGAACTAGAAGGAAATCATGATGCAAAGAACAACAATGCAGAGGAAATAAGAAATAGTGGGGATTGCATGGAAGCTCTCAATAGTAAACACGCAAGGAGATTTGTTTTAATGTTCAAATATGTAGGGAAAAGAAGGCCATTTTCTCCTTTGAACATGTGAACATGCAAAAAATGGTCATAATCGGTGAACTATGTCTATAAATAAAAAATGCAGAGAAGCCTACATCATAACCCATGTCACTGATACAAATTCCTTTGGTAATAATTTCTTCATTATCTTTTATGTGGAAACCATCCTTTGAGAAGCCTACATCATAACCCAAGTCACATATTTGACTAATGCTTAAGAGGTTATGTTAAAGCCTTTTACAAAGAGAACATCTTTTAGTGTTTGAACTTCGGGTATCTCTACTATGCCTCTTCCCATTATCTTGATAGTGTTCCCATTACCAAAAGATGCACTTCCTTCCCTTCTAGGAACATAATGTGTGAATACGGATCTATCTCCCATCATATATCTTGATCATCCACTATCAAGATACCATTGTAAAGCATTATCCGTTTTAAGAGTGGTGTGAACCACAAGACATTTGAGTTCACTTTTCATGACCTATATTTGTTTGGTTAACCTAGTTTATTTTTTGTTCTAAATTATCATTTTCAACCTTTTGAAAGTGAGCTCTCTTTCTTAATCTATTTTGATTAAGATTTCTTTTTATTTCTTGAAATTTTTTAGCTTTTATATCATTGAGCTACTTTATACATTTCTATTTTTATATGACCTACTAAACCACAATAATAGCATGTGACTGTAGTCTTTTGAATGTAAAGGGATGACTATGATTAATCTAAGAATTCCTTTTTTTTTCATTGTTCATAGGAGTTTTACCCTTGAAAGAAGGGTAAGGTTTACTATCATAGGACATCTTAGTTTTGGAAGTTGAAGCTTAAGATGTGTTTATGGCTGTTCCTTTATAGGAAGTGTTTTGTCTTTTGTTAAAATCTCTTGTTTTTTATAGGGATCTTGACCTTTGTAGGTATTTGATTGCCTACTATAGTAGGTCATGGGTTTTTGTTTAGGAATTTGAGGAGGGACATATGCCTTTTCCTTTTCCATTCACAAAAAAAACATTATTTGGTCCCTTATTGTTGGTTGAAGTGTTTATGGAGTTAAATCCAAGACCACTTCTATCACCACTATCCTTGCACATTGTTAACATCTTTTCAAATTTATGATTTACTTGGGTAAACATAGAAATGAACTTCCTCTTTTCTTCATCGAGCTCTTTGATTTTCTTGAGATATTCTAGGGATTTCCTATTTAATTGAGCACAAGTTATGTTTAATCCTTTATTTTTCTCTTTTAGGGTATTAACTTGGCTTTCAAGGTCAAGTATATCAACACTTGCCTCTTCCTTTTCCATTTCTAGGGTTTTGATCTTCTCTTCCATTCTCATCTACTTTTTCTTGGTTTTCAAGTTTTAGAACCTTTTTGGTTAGGATGTCTTTTTCTTCAATTAATTTCCTCTTTTCCACCTTTCTATTTTCTTTTTCAGCATTAAGAATTAATCCTAGATCTTTTAGTTTCAAGTCCAAAGAATTTATTTTATGTTTTAGGACTTGATTTTCATTTTTTAAAGAGGAACCCATGGAGTTTGACTCCAATTATTTAATTGTTTCTCTAAGTGTTAGGTTCTCTTCCAAAAGTTTGGACTTAGTTTTAAGTAACTCCACATCCCTAGGGGATTATCACTCTTCTTACTTACACTACAACAAAAAAACACCTTTTATAGAGAACTAGATGAAGCATTTTTTAAACAAACTATATGCAGCATTTTTTAAACGTTGTTCAGCGGTGCGTTGCAAAAATCGTAGACATTGTGCTTATGTAGCATTTTCAAAACGTTGCATAAAGTGAACTTTAGACAACATTTTTAAAATGCTGCATAAAGTGTATTTTAAACAACGTAAAATTCACTTTATATAGGGTTTTGAAAACGCTGCATAAAGTGGACTTTTTACAGCATTTTTTAAGCACTATGTAAAGTAGTTTACATAGCGTTTTTAGTGTTAAGTGTTTTTTTTTTTTTTTTAAATTTACCTCCCCTCTTTTCTTCCTAACATTTTCCAACCTAACAACTATGAAAATTTCCAAAAAGATCACCACCATGTGATACATAACCAACCAAATGTATCTACAGATGTAATAAACTAGTGTGATGGGAAGAGTTATTAACATCCCAAATATAACTAATTATCAGAACTTACATCAAATTATCCATCCAAGTATGCAAATGGTGATGGGTT
>JAOXJP010228804.1:0-11059 GCA_025762735.1 Platanus orientalis | reverse complement strand
TCTCTCTCTCTCTCTCTCTCTCTCTCTCTCTCTCTATATATATATATATATATATATATATATATATATACTCATTGTATCCTTTTTAGCAAATATTTTGATTAGTTTATATTTTTTTATTTTGTTTTTTGGATTTTGCCGGATCAACTATGAAGTTTGATGAATTTTCCAAATGATTAACTATTTTAAAATATTCAAAAAAAGGAAATATAAAGGGTAAAACAGTAAAAGAAATTAATTAATCATTTATCAAGCTTTATTTAACTATTGTAAACCTTCTTGTAGAATTTATTTTCAAATCTTAACCTCTGAAATCTCATGTCACTTAAAATGTAAAGAGAAACTATTAATAAAATAACATGAACCTTCCAACTTTTCCTGTACAAGTTGGTGTCTAAAATAATTGCAAAAAGAATTCTGTTTATTTTGAACATATTAATATTCCTAAATCATAGTGCCTTTGTGCTAGGATGACAAATCACTAATAATATCTATATTGTTAAGGAATTGTTTCACACAATGAGAAAGGTGAGAGGAAAGGAAGGAACCAGAACCTTTGCCCTAAAACAAGATATGGCAGAAACGTATGATAAAATTGAATGGAGCTTTTTGAAAATTGCATTGTATAAGTTTGAGTTAAGTCATGCAGCTATTAATCTAATTATGGAGGTGCTAATCAGTACATCATTTTTTATGATTCTAAGTGAATCTTCGGAAGGGTTTATTTGGCCAACAAGAAAACAAAAAAAAAAAAAAATACAATAAACAAAATAAAAGAGATGCTGAAGAGATACGAAAAATAGTCAGTCTAGAAAATCAATTTTGAAAAGTTTTCCATACACTTCATTAGAAATGTTAATTCAAAGAAAAGAGATGAACTGATTGATATGATTGGAGTTTAAAAAATGAAGAAAACTTAAGACGAATTAATAGTGTTGCTAATGCCTTAAGCCACAAAACAGAAATCACGGTTATGAGACAAAAAGGACCTCAACTGAGTACCTCTTAACTAAAGAGCACTCTACTTAACCGAATCCGTGAAGAACTTAAGAATGATTTCTAAGCCAAAGTGTTGTGGCTCTAGTTGAGTTTGGCAAGAGTCGACGCTTTTAGAACAAAGACAAGCTTTTATACACAAAAAAGAGCTGCTTATATGTTCCAAGTTTGAGAACCTAAGACGAGAATTGATAAGGGAGTGTCATGACACTCCTTGGATGGGTCATCAGGGGTGGCACTGCACCTTTGCATTGCTAGAAGGAAGATATTAATGACTGCACATGTGAGATATTTGAGAGTTTTCTATTCCTAGTTCATTTAAAAATGGTCATTTATCAATTCCTTATAAAAAAAGTGGAGTCCAAATTGTCAGGATGAAAGTTTAAATTACTATCTCATACTGGAAAGCTTGTTCTAAAAATCTATACTGCCTTCAGTACCTATTTATTTTATGGCTATTAATCTCTTGCTAAAGGTGATTTACAACCCAAAAAAAAACCCTAATAAATTTAAAGTATAACCCATCACTTTTGTTTAGATTCATCAGGATCTGACACCACACTTCATCGAGATAAATTGACCTAAATCTACCGAGATAAAATAAACTATGGTGAAATTTCCGACTAACTTTTTGGGTTGAAAACTCCAAAACCTTGTATTGATCCTTTACTCCAATTCTTCAATCACTTTTGTTCTTATAGTCTTGCCATTGATGCTGCGGTTCTCTAATAATCACCAAGAGAAGAAAAAAAATGTTTTCACTGACCTAATCTTGAAGCATGACATACTGATTGAGATATAGAATTTGATCAAGAAAAAAACAATTATGATATCAGCTAGTATATTAATTACTTAAAAAAATAACATTTTAACAAATTAAGTACCTTTGAGAGCAACAAAAAGGGTGGGATTAGAGACAAAAATTACATAACAGAGCAGAAATTATCCAAAAATCTGAAAGGAAAGTATCAAACAAATAACGGATAGTTAAGAGTCTATTAACTTACTGGTGATATACTGCAAAAATTTACCAAAATGTCCCATAGAGAACTCAACCAATTTGATTTGGATTGCTGGGTGGTTTATAATTCTTTCTTCCTTTCTTTTCTTTCTTTTTTTTTTTTTTAATTTTTTTGGCAAAGAGGGTTATAATTTTTTCTTATTACCGAAGACACCCTAAGGCCTGGTCTGGTTGCCATGAAGAGATGTTCTGATGAATTTTTTTCTCAAAAAAATCATTTTTAAGCTGTCTGATTGCCATGACAAGTTGGTTTTTTCATGTTTTTCTTATGATTCTTTTTTTTTTTCATTTTCTTATGGCTCCATCTGGTGGTTGTCGGAAGAAACGAGCGGAATAGAAAATAAAATAAAATAAAATAAGAAAAGAAAAAAAATGATTATTTTTCCTATTTTTTCGTACCTTTCTACACCTATTTGTTTACCTTGATTATCAAAGAGAATGTGAACGTAACAGGAGAATCTCATGAAAATGTTGACTTTGAGGTGTTTTGTAAGAAAAAATAAAAAAACAGAATCAAAAAATAATCGAATCGTTACGGGAGAGATGGAGTATGACGACCACCAGAGGGAGCCTATGGAATTTTTTTCATCTATTTTTTTCTTTTCTATACAATTCATGGCAACCAGACCGGGCCTAAGAGAATACTTATGACAGGAGAGCCCTTGGCTTCTATGCATACAAAATCTGTGTCCAATGCGTGTGTAAGAATTTAAACTGATGCAAGCACTTTCAGGTTTCTACATATACGGATTTTATGCACACATAAAGAGAGATGGGTAGGTTTTTTATTTTTATTTTTTTATGAAGGGGCAAAAACGTAACTTTATGTTGCAAATAATAAGCTCGTACCTAAACTATCATCTACCCGTTTTGTGGAATATTTTAATATACTTGATTATGTGACAGACTCGTCAAAATGAGTAAAAAATCCCAAATAATCCCTAAATTTACTACGAAAAAATAGCTTGGAAAATCCCTAAATTTACAACGAAAAAATAGGTTTCCGTTCCCACTATAGCCGACCTGGCTGGGGGATTGGAGGATGTAAACCTGTAACCCGAAACATCATCTACTAGGTCAAAAAATTTGCCTGAATCGATGATCATAACCATCTGATTAATAGACTTTCATAGTTGATAGAGTCACCATTATATTATGCTGCGGTGATTACCGGGCAGAGAGAGAGAGAGAGAACCTGTAAAGGGAGGGCATCCATGTCTGCTCTGAGGGAGAACCAAGGTTGTCCACCTGATCCGATTGATCCTACAACTCCAGTTTTGGCAACCGGCCACGAGTACCCGATTCCAAGCGAGTCAAGCTGTGATCTGATGAGTTGGCTGGTGTTGTGCTCCTCAAAACCAAGCTCTGGGTACTGGTGGATTCTCCTTCGAACCCTTGTCAGCCAATCAAAGAACTGGGTCTCCCTTGCCGATTCCAGCAGCTCCCCAGTGAGAAACTCAATCTCCGATCCGGATTTGTTGCCGAGAGCACACGAGTGACAGAATAAGATCCATATCAACAAATACCGTAGAAACTCCATCTCCATGTATCCCAAGGAAGAATGGACTCAACCCTGTTGTAAACTAAAAGCTAATCCTCTTCGTTTTAAGTTGAAAGGACAGACTAGTCAAATTTCTTCCGTAGGGGAACGGATCTGCAGTACCCAAACAGTAAGTTCTCTGTGTCCCCACACCATAGGCTGACACGTAATGGTGTTTTTAATTTGGAGAAACTGTAGAGAACTTTAGCCGAAGGAATCCTTGGAGAAACCAATGTACAACTACTAGTTGAACTAAAACCGTGACCACTTGACTCTAGCCGTCTCCAGCAAGAAGGTGCCCAGCATCAATCAAGCACCAATTTTGTATTAACATATGGTGTTTGATTGAAAACACATTTTCATTTTTCTTTCACTACGTGTCAGAACAAAAATGGTGCTTGATCGACACTGGATACTTTTTGGCTGAAGACGATCCCTGTTAAATTGAGATGAGATTTTTTTCGCTTCTCCTGTCCTCCACTAGCCACTGCTGAGGGTAAAAGGCCAGAAATATGCTGAGGGTAAAAGGCTAGAAATATCAGAGTTGAAAGTAATTTACACTTTTTGGGGGCATGTGTAAATCATTTTCGGAGATGAAATCGTATGTATCACACCCCTGATGGGACCACTCGGGGGCTGAATCAATTCACTTTTTGAAGGTTTTTGATTCTCCCTCTTGAGTGGTCACATCAGGAGTGTGGTGCACTTGATATGGCCTCATTTCTGGTGCTGATGTGGCCACCCCTTGATGCTCGATAGAGATTAATGGAGAATAGGGAAGCATGGCGCCATATCAAGTGCACAACACTCCTGATGTGACCACTGGGGAATCAAAAACCTCTAAAAAGTGAATTGATTCCGCTCCCTAGTGGTTCCATCAAAGGTGTGGTGCATACGATATCATCCCAATATAGGAAATCATCGCCAGGCTAAATTGGATCCGCTGGTGGGGGGATGGTCTTACTTGGCAGCACACTCTTTGGCGTTTTCGAGATGGGATCCTGTTGAAATCGTCTACCGCAGTCTCCTGTTTTTTTTGTGGGTGAAGATGACATAGTTTTGATAAATAATATGTCCTAGGGGATCCTCTCTTACCTACAGATTATGTCATGAATGCCTCAGAAGAGGCACTTTTTTTTTGGTGGGTTGGTTTCTCCTGATAAATCTGTGGGCAGGGAGCTCCTCTTATGCTGATTTATGCCATAATCAATAATATCAGTGGCTTAAACCCAATGGCTAGGATAGATTTTTTATTGCCTGTTTAGCTGCCACCTGTAATGTAATCATTTCATTTGAGTTTCTCAAGACATTTGTAACCATGAGGTGATGGTTCTTGATGAGCTCATTCAAATTTATGCTGATTTGTTAACCGCAATTAGAAATGAAGACATCTTAGATTTTTCTATAAAATGAAATGACTTATTTTATCAAGCCCAATTTAAATGAATTCATTACAAACCACCGGGTTGTGGTTACAAAAGCAATGAGAAACTCAAATGAAATGATTGCATTACAGGTGGCTGCCAAATGCATCCTTAATCTTGGGGTGATAGTGAGGTAACCTAATTTTTAAATATGAGATTTTTTTATTCCAATCTCATCTCAGGACTTGCATGTATTCGTTTTAATGGTATTGACAAGCACCATGAAATAGGTAATACATTACATTATTTTAGATTGGGCATTTCGGGGGTATGACTGCAATTTTCTTTTAAGCTATATTTTTTAAATAAAAAATAACGTCATCTCAAGACCTACAAATATTTGTTTCAATGGTATTAACAAGCACGATAATACATTACTTTAGATTGTCCCTTTCTTGGGTATGACTAATTATTTTTGAAAATTATTTTTTACAATTTTCAAATCTAAGTAGAAAGGAGAAACTAACTAAATTTCTGCAGTGTAAGGATTTACTGCACTTAAAACAGCAAGTTCTTATTTCTCCACACCACAGGTTGACACCTAATGGTTTTTGAATTCGGTGTTTCATTTAAATAGGGATGAAAATTTTATTTTTTATTTTTTTTTTTTTTTTTTTTTTTTTTTGTGGATTTTAATCTTGTAATTTCCATTTTTATTAGACCCTATACACCTCACATTTCGCGATTTTATGTTTTGGATGTGGCTGTTTCTAAACTGGTTCATTCTAATCCAATTTGTGGAGTTTTTCCACATGACCTGACACACTGCCAACCTCACTCCATCATGCTTTGACAATCGTGTCACATTACATTAACTTGCCGCATAGACTCGAGAAAAGCATTTCTCAAACGCCAAATGATTAGCTGCAGCAATTTTTTTGTAGCATGACAAAAAAATCTCAAAAGATAGGCCCTATGTTAAAAGACGACAATCCATGTTAAAAAACAAAGTACCCAAGCTTTTTACTGTGCTACAAAAAACTACAGCAAAAATTGTTACCGTTGAAACTTTAACTACAAGACAAACTTAAGATTTAATTATCAAACCGGAAAAGATTCTTACACCAAAAAAATTAAAAATAAATATTAAGAAAACAAGAAGAAGATGCCAAACTTTTGCTATTAATATTATTTTTGAAGTCAGTCAATCTTCACCGTCTCTGGAATACAAAACGACCGTCTCTTGGTTAGTATTCCTACCTCGGCCGCGGAACCAATTGGAGGCAGTTCGGTTCTCTCTACCATCGCAAGAAGGTATACGCAAAATATCCATGAGTTCTTCTTGTTCTTTTTGTTTCCTTTGTTCTTGTGGGTCAGATGCGGGGTCGTTGGAACCCTCCCTAGCTACTTTCAATAGGACTTAGTTTTCCAAATCGGCATTTTGGAGAGTGTTTTAATCACATATACAGAAAAATTACTAATCTTTGTTTGGATTGAGGGGTGATTTCTTGGAGAGTTGTAGTGCTATGTTGAAAGGTTGACACACTATTCTCCTATTTTCTCTTTGATCCGTAAAGAAGATCACCAATTGCCGAACCATATAAAATTCTCGTATTCTTGTTTTTTGCGTTTTTTATTTTTTATTTTTATGGAGAGAAAATTTTTTGTTGAGAAAGTGTCTCAGATTTCAACCCGTGATGCAACCCGGATGTGTGATGTAGAGAAACATTGATGAATTTTTTAAACTCATTTTGACCCATAGGGTTCTGACCCTGACATGTGGAGAATAGGATTTTGAGGGTTTATAATTTTGGATATCTTGGTATTTGTACTGCCACATTGTTCATTGTAATCTCTGCTTTCGTTCATGTAAAATCTCTCTTGTCCTTTTGGTTCGTAAACATAGACTATAAACTAAACCATAATGTAAAACATTTGTGTTTTTGTGTTGATTATTGTTTTTGTAATTTTCTTTTGTCGTATTTCATTGCATACGGATTCCAATCGAGGGATTCCACACATCTTTTGTGATCAATGTGTGACCACACTATGGTATAAGGTTAAAATTGAAGTGCTCAAATACAGAAAAAAAAAAAAAAGATGCCAAACTCAAAAACAAATCATGTGTCAATCTTGTGTACGCCTCACACATTGATCACACCAATTTTAGTCATAGAAAATCATTTCCATATAAGGGCTGGTCTTACTCTAAATAAAGTGGGAACTCGACCTTCAACCTTCATTATGCACATTCAATGCACGACAAAATAGAATAGTTGTATGACATGATCCTTGTATCAAGGATCGAGCTCCTTTTATCGATAATGGATCCTCTATTGTATGCTAAATCCACTACTTATTATTAAACTATGATGACATCCTGCTCACAATCACATTAATGTGAGACAAGGTTAAAAAATTAAAAGTACCTGATGATACCCAGAAGAGGATCACTCAGATGGTCCAATGGTGTCCCTTGATTTAGAATCAATTTGGAATCTGGGTTGTACCTACACACTGGCAAAAAGATGACGTCGGTGTGGTGCTAACCAACACCCCTCCGACGTCCAAGTTAGAGTCTGGAAAAAATCGAGAGAACCCCTCTGCTCTTCTTTGGGATTAATTGTCTTACCTCCATTTTTCGGGGTACCCCCTACCTTTATCGTTTCTTCTTGCCATCTCTCGAATATTCTTTGAGTTGGTTACAAGAAAGTGGATGAGTGGTCTACTTGTCGGTGTGGGATTAGTAGTTGTTCTGTCGTACTCTACATCCTATAAGCACTTTTGTCTTACTTGCGGTCCACTCGGGTATAGTCACGCATTCATCACCTTAAGGACCGTGAACGGTTGTCCCTCAGTTGTTTTTTGCCCATGAGTACCTGGACGACTGTGGGGTCGATCGGTACCCTATATTTCTACCAAGTCAAATGACAGATTTTCTTTGTCGGGTTGGTTGATAGCATTCATCTCCGATGCTCGGTTGGACGACAAATTTTCTCTGTTGGGTCGGTTGGTAGCCTTGTTGGGTCACTGAACAAACCAGATGGACCAGTGGGGTTCAGTCGGTTAATTGACTCAGCCATCTCGGGTCCACATACTCCATCATCATATGCCCCCTTGTCTACCTTGTCGAGGTCCCGACTAGATGGTTTTCGTTAGGTTTATCAAATACTCGAATCGGTTAACTTGAGGGTCCCGGCCTTCAACAAGTGGGCCTGTTCTTGTCTTTCGGGGGAGGTCTCCATCTTTAAACAGGCTTTGGAGGCCGGTTTACGGTTCCTAATTCCTTTGTTTGTCCGTCAGCTTTTCACCCACCTTCGTCTAGTCCTAGGCCAAATCATGCCCAACTCATGGAGGATCCTAATCACCTGCATGGTGTTGTGGCCTACGTGCAGTGGCGGCTAGGATCACATCACCGTCCTTGAGTTCCTCTATTGCTACAAGGTAGTGGAGATGCATTCTGGGTGGTAGTACTTCATGGCTAGGGTGCCCGACCAAGCCTTGATCACGGGTCTTCCAACGTCGAACAAGGGTTGAAAAAGAAAATTCTTTTTTGCGTCAGGGGACGGTCTGGAGTTGGTCCCATGGGAGTCGCCCTTCGATCGGATTCCCATAGTTCCAAAGATATGGGGCAAGCCATGTGCAAGAGGTAATTCTTAGTTGTGTTAGCTTTCCTCATTCTTCATTCATTCAGTCGGTTTGACGTTCCTAGTTTTTGTAGTGTTAGTTGAGCACCCCCGGTCTGATTCTCAACTCGAGAGGCTGGGGTGGGCTTTTGCACACCTAGTTTGAGACTATTCCCTATTGGTGAATTCCGAGTCTTTCTCCACATATTTGTTCAGCCCGAAGATCCCATCGTCCTTGCTAGCGGTGGGTCAGGCCTCTGGCTCATCTTCCGTCCCTGTCGGTCAAACACCTAGCTTGCCTCTTCCTTCAGCTGGTCAGGTTGTTTTTTTTTAACGCCTATTTACATGTGTAGATATGTCAATCGTTCCGTCAAAGTCCTCTTTAAAGAGGGTGTCGGCCAAGTCGACTCCCGACGGTTCTCAGAAGAAACCACGATTTTCTCAGCGTCGCTTGGCGGAGAAAGATCGTCCTAGGTTGACTCCTTTGCTAGCTCCCGCATCGATCACGCCGCCTCCCATTTCAATCGTTGATCTGGAGGCCGCTTTAGATTCGATTCCTTCCTTCGACGAGTGCATTGAGCATCTCCCTTCGTACAGTGCGGAGGGCTCGTTTAAGGGAAAGGAGAAAGATGCTCCTTCTTTGCTGGCCGAGGAGGTCGAGGCTGTAGGCCACCTTCGCTCGATCGTCTCTGAGTAGGACCTGACTGAAGCTTTGGCCAGGAGCACCCTTTTCGATGTTGGGAGGGTAAGCTTCCTTTTCTTTCTTGTCTATGGATTATGTTTCTTCATTTTGCCTTACTGAATCTCCTTGCTACAGGTGCTGACCAAAGTGACTGCCCTTGCCAATCGTCAACTCGCGACTGACAGTTTTATTGGAGACCTTAGGGAGAAGCTGTCTGAGGTAGAGGCTGAGCAAAAAGCTCTAAGGGATAAATTAACTGACACCAAATCTAGCCTCAAAGGTGTCGAGGCTGCGTTGGAGAAGGTTCGGGGGGAGGCCGATGAGGAAAGGGCCACTGTCGCCTCTTTGTGGACATCTCTGGATGAGGTGAAGTCCCAATAAGAGTCAGCGAAAGAGAAGGTTGCAAACGATGCCATCGCTGTTTATCTTGAATCTGAGGCCTTCAACGACGAGATGACAAAGTATTTCATCAGTAGCTTCGAGACTCTCCGTCGCCAAGCTCTGAGGATATATCTCGGCCTTGACCTTTCTATGCTGAGGGCCGATGCTGAGTCATTGTCTGCTCAGGAGCTAATTGAGGAAGTGGCAGCCAACCAAGAGAAAGATGATGCGACCTCCTAGGAACTTCCTCTCTTCTCTTCTTTTTTTTGTAATGGTCGAGGGGCCTTCATACACAGATCCCCCTCTTTTTATGATGAATGAAAAACTCGTTTTCTCTTCTTTGTGGATATGTTGATCGCTTAGTAAATCATTTTATCTATTTTCGTAGTGCCTCTCAGCATGGTAATCATTGCCCATTGCTGTTTGGTCGAGGGGTCACTTCAGACCACTACGGACTTTAGTTTTAGACCGTCATGGTAGGCTAATGTAATAGAGTGAGGGGTCATATTATTGGACTTTATCCATTTCTACGACCTCACTCGAGGCGTTCATTGATGTAGATAGAGGGGTCGAGTTACTAGACTTAGTCCATTTTTACGATTCCACTCAGGTGTTCATCGTAGACCATTGAAGTAGATCGAGGGGTCGAGTAATTAGACTTAGTCCATTTTTA
The DNA here is from genome assembly GCA_025762735.1 of Platanus orientalis. Lineage (NCBI taxonomy): Eukaryota > Viridiplantae > Streptophyta > Magnoliopsida > Proteales > Platanaceae > Platanus > Platanus orientalis. The sequence continues at coordinate 776 of JAOXJP010228804.1, read as the reverse complement.
CGACTCGACTCGGGTGTTCATCGTAGACCTTTAAAGTTGACCTAGGGGTCGAGTTATTAGACTTTGTCCATTTTTACAACTCCACTCGGATGTTCATCGTAGACCGTTGAAGTAGACCGAGGGGTCGAGTTATTGGACTTAGTCCATTTTTACAACTCTACTCGGGTGTTCATCGTAGACCTTTGAAGTTGACCGAGGGTTCAAGTTACTGGACTTTGTCCATTTTTACAACTTTACTCGAGTGTTCATTGTAGACCGTTGAAGTAGACCAAGGGGTCGAGTGACTGGACTTTGTCCATTTTTACGACTCCACTCGAGTGTTAGTCGCATACCTTTGAAGTTGACCGAGAGGTCGAGTTACTGGACTTTGTCCATTTTTACGACTCCACTCGGGTGTTCATTGTAGATCGCTGAAGTAGACCGAGGGGTCGAGTTACTGGACTTTGTCCATTTTTACGACTCTACTTAGGTGTTCGTCGCAGACCTTTGAAGTAGACTGAGGGGTCGAGTTATTGGACTTAGTCCATTTTTACGACTCTACTCAGGTGTTCGTCGTAGACCTTTGAAGTAGACCAAGGGGTCGAGTTACTGGACTTTGTTCATTTTTACTACTCCACTCCGGTGTTCGTCGCAGACCTTTGAAGTTGACCGAGGGGTCGAGTTACTAGACTTTGTCCATTTTTACGACTCCACTCGGGTGTTCATCGTAGACCGTTGAAGTAGACCGAGGGGTTGAGTTACTGGACTTTGTCCATTTTTACGACTCCACTCGGGTG
>JAOXJP010228803.1:0-11059 GCA_025762735.1 Platanus orientalis | reverse complement strand
GGAATGTAAAGCTCAGCTCATGACGAGCTGAATTTCATGCCCGCCCGGTTCATTGACAGTTCGTGAACAAAGCTTGACTTCAACTTCCCAGTTCACGAACTGAGCCTGACCGTCGTATTCAACTCATTTAGCTTAATTTGAGCCAAGCAAGAGTGGGTTTGCCTCAATTTAGGCTTGGCTCATTAGATCCTATACTATAGTTACTGTTGAGTTAATGTGTTGAATTTCATCTGAGATGTAACCCGGACGATGATTAAGAGAAAAACCCGAATATGACTCGTACTGATGCATCAGAATAGTACCATGGGCAGACACATCAGCACTAAAAAGTGATAAGCACCCCCAAAAAGTCACTTTTTGGCACTGATACATCAGCCCCTTCGTGTTGTTCAAACGCATCAGTACAAACTTCATTCGTACACAATCCTAACCCTTCATTTTAATCTTCTTTTTTTTTCATAGAGAAATCTCTTTCGCTGTTTTCACCCATGGACATAGGTTTCAAGTCGAACCACAAAATCGTCTTGTTTTTGTGTGATTGTTATTTGCATTATTTTCTCTTTTGTTGCATATGATCCCAAATCTAGGTTTTTTGCACAATAAACTAGTATCAAAGTCGTAGGTTGCACTAAGGTGTTTCTTTTCGACATGGCAGTAAAATACAAAGTAGAGAAATTCGATGGGTAAAATAGTTTATGCTTTGGCATGTGAAGATGCATGTGTTGTTGATTCAACAAGGATTGTACAAAGTATTGGTGGAAAAAGAAAAGCTTCTACAATGATGTCAGAAGAAAACCAAAAGAAACTTAATGTCAAGGCACTCAGTGCAATTCAGTTGTGTTTGGCCAACAAGGTATTGGAATAAATTGCGGATGAAGTGATTGAGGTTAAGTTGTAGCTCAAATTAGAGAGTCTTTATATGACCAAATCTCTCATGAATAAGTTATATTTGAAACAACGCCTCTATACAATGAGGATGAGAGAATGTGCATCTCTAAAAACCCAACTTAATGAATTCCATAAAATTTTCATGGATTTGAAAAATATTGATGTAAAGGTCAATGATGAAGATTAAGCCATTATTATTTTTGTACTCTCTACTTACATCATATGAACATTTTGTTACGACCTTACTTTATATAAAGGATATCATCATCATGGAGGATGTTAATGCATCTTTGCATTCTAGATAATTAAAGAAGAATGTGTGTATAAAAGATGGGAATAGAATTTTTTGTACTATGTAGTATTGATAAAATTTAAGCCAATGTAGAGATTTGTTAGATTAATGTTTTGAATTCCACCCGAGATGTAACCTGGATGACAAACGGGATCCACAAAGAACAGGGTTATGGGGGTTGTTTATATTGGTGGTTTCTCACTTTTTGTGCCACAACTTTATTCATTGTAATCTTTGTTTTTCATAATAGTGAAATCTCTTTTGTTGTTTCCGCCTGTGGACATAAGCTTCAACCAAACCATGTAAATCGTCTTGTTCTTTGTGTGATTGTTGTTTGCGTTATTTTATCTCTTCATTTTGTTACATACAATCCCAAATCTAGGTTTTTCACACAACAATTATAACTAAAATTGGAAAATGCTAAACCTTTTTTTATGAAACTTTAATACTATTTTTTTCATTTTGATCTTAATAATTTTGGGCTATGGATCATGGGCTTTGTAGGCTTATAAATTCGAGCTTAAATAAACCTAATATTATAACCCAGAATTAAGTAAGGGAAGCTTTCTCAAGCCAATGCTTGTAAATCCTTAACCAAGCTTGGAAAAGTCTTAATTAGCTAAGCCCAACCCAAGTATTGTCGCTTGAGTTGAGTTTGGTAAAGCTCGGCCGTACCATGAGATGGGCCATAGATTAACATAAGGGTATTAGAAGATCTGGTGAGAAATTAATCCGCCATAGATACTTTTGTTCTCACTCAAAAAAAAATCAAATCTCAATGGAGATTATCACAATAAAGGGGGTTTAGTTTTACCTCAAATAAGAGGACTTTGACAAACTCAACAATCACAGAAAAGATAGCAAGCAGAAACCAAGAAAGAACTAAAATGTAGAAAGCAATTGATAAGACAAAAACTCACTGCATTAACTGATGGAACAGTTCTACTGGATCACAAACAAGAGGAACTTTATTGAAATACAATGCAAATTATAGGAACCCAGGCTACAATATGGCTACTCCTACTGCTATATTATACATACTCCTAAGATAAGATAAAATGATAGATGATTGGATTCAGATCATTTTCAATGTCTCCTGGATTGCTATTTATATTCCATTAGAACAGCTTCTTCTTGTTGGACTGTTGCAAGTAATTACATTTGTAGCCGGAGTGTCTTCATGTTTGTGGCATGTATGTTGAGCATCTTGAATTAATTTTCCTCAATAATCATTGTTGATGATGTGTTAATGCCTTTGAATCCTCTTGATCAGTCATCGTGCACAGTAATGGATCCATTGTGATCCATCAAAATGACTGAAAACCCATGAACAGTACCCACATTTTCTCATTTAATTAGGTGTGGCCCACTAATGACACTCCACGTGTTGTCTTTTTAGTGGCTGAATTTGAAAACATGGGTGACCACATGTTGTTTTTGCCATGGTTAATTTTAAAATGGTGTAAACAACAATTTCAGAAATTTTGGTTTTAGCTTTTACAGGTTGGAACTGATAGACCATATATTTAATCATGTAACCAAACACATTTTTTATTATCTGTTTTATCTAGTGTTCATATGATCTGATTCCTCCAAATAGGAGTCACATGGACACGTGTTTAATGAATGTTATGTAACCTAAGAAAATACTGAATTTTTTTTACTAAATATATGTTCTGTCCAGGATTAGGTGTCCAAGACACCAGGGAACGTCATATGGGAGTTAGATGAAATTTCAAATTTCCTCCCATTTTATCCCATATGACATCCCCTAGTGTCCTAGATACCAAATCCTGACAAGACATTTGCTCCCTTTTTTAAACATCCATGGTTATCTCGCGTTCTAAATGACTACACAGGTAAATATGCCCGCTCATCTTCAAACTATTTCATCATATACCTTAAATAAAGCAAATGGAAAGGATCTTCTACACCCAATTTGTCTGATCCCGTGTCCCCACACACAAAAGGTGAGGTGTATAAGGTCAAAACTGCAAAAACAGTTTTCAAATGAAAAAATAGGTAGTCATAAAAATGGAGTTTATAGGGTTATAACCATTAAAAAAAAAGTACTCAAATGAACATTTTGCACCCCCATCAAAAAGATGCACCGAATTAAAAAAAAAACCATTACATGTCAGCCTGTGGTGTGTGGACATGGAGGAACTTACTTTTTGGGTGTAACAGATCCTTTCCCGCAGATCACCAATTTCTTAAATACGAATTGTAATCAACCTAGCAAGCCCCAATCAAGTATGTTTGGCAATGAATTTCAAGTTGTCCCTTAAAACACCATCCTCGTATACTAGTCCAAGTGCAACCAAGGGTAGGCTTAAAACGTACAAATTCGTTAGGGAAAGTAAAAAAAAAAAGTGCTAGTGGGGTATACTTGAAAAGAGATATTGTCTGCTCTCCCTAAACTCAAGTCGATACCAAACAAACCCATGGTGCCACTCCGGTTTAAAGTCACTGCAATCAAACATCGCCTTATTTCAAGATAGAGACGTACACGTGATAGCCTAGTTAGCTAAAAACTCCACCATGCTTAGGAAGGAAACACTTGCTGGCCCAAATAGAATAAAGCTGTTGTTGTTGCTGTAAACTTCCTTGTACCGGCGAATACGTTCCTGCTGCGTCATTTAATTCTCGAAAATAGGTCCGGAAGACATTAATGAATCCATAACCATAAATTTATTTATCGGATGATTCTAATTGTATAATATTGTATAATCAGGATGATGTTTATTTATTTATCCCGTGCCTACATTCCCACTGATTGGTGGGTTACAACCACCAACATATGGCCCCATCTGTCCTGAATGTTTCTTGCAGATGGAAACCATTATCATCCAACTTGAGTTTTTTTTATTATTATTATTTTTTTTTTTTAGGAATTTCAACTCAACAACAGTATAGAAGAGAGAGGAATTAATGTCAGATTAGAACAGCATTAAACCCAGGTTAGAATTTAGCCTTTCCAAAGCATTCAAGACAGGTCTGCCGATAAGATGCGAGGTTGGGAGTTACAAATATAAACCACTTCACCGAACCAATCCTCTCAACTTCATTTTAATATCCTAGCCGCCTCTCGTGATTGACTTCTGATCTTTTTTTCTTCTTTTTTTCCCTTGGCAGAAAAGATTTTGGTTATTGGGTAATCGGCAATATCGTTTTACCATTTTTCTCATATCAAAATTTAAATAAAATATACCTTTTGAAAAAATTTAAACTATTATTTCTATTGTCAGCCATCGAATGCCCTAACCCATTTCCATTTCGTCCACAGCTATCTTCTTCCCTGACTCGAACCCTTCTTCTCCGACGCTCGACACTCTCTCGACAGATGAACCCTTCTCTTTGACTTTGTCACCTGTGCACTCAGACAACCACACCCCACTCCAATGACACAGACTACATCATATGCATGTGCACTCCAACGACCTCCATTGACATCATCGCCGTCATCTACGTTTGCTCTGACAAACCCTTTCTATTACTTGAAGGCTACTCCGACGACTTCCATTGAAGTCGACAGTGTTCTAATAAGTTTTTCCAACCAAGATTTGTTTTTTATTTTATGAAAAAACATTAGGAGTTTCCAAAATGTCAGGGATTATAGCCATATTATGTATTATTATGCTAATTGGTTAGATGTAGAATAACGCACACACATAAATAGATATGTGCATTTATATTATGATTGATCACTATAAAGTTTATTGGAGTGTTATTGTATATGTGCATTTATATTATGATTGATCACTATAAAGTTTATTGGAGTGTTATTGTAGGTGCTTTAAGTGGACTAAGGCTTGAAATTTTGAAATTTGAGTGTTTTTTGTGTTTTTAGTGGATTAAGGTCTGAAATTCTAAAATTGGAGTGTTCTTGTATGTGTTTTTAGTGGATTAAGGCTTAACATTTTGAAATTTTATACTTCAAATTTGATCACTAATAAAAAAATAAAAATAAAAATAAAAACTACACTGGTTCATTTTACAGAACTCTGAATCGGTTGTCTGTGTTATTGCACAAGTTCTTTTTATAAAACTTTGAATAAGTAGTCCATATTATAGCACAAGTTCATTTCACAGCACTTTGATGGATTGTCTATATTATTGCACAAGTTCATTCAATTGAACTTTGAATGGGTTTTCCATATATCCATATTATTGCACAGGTTTCTTTCATAGAACTTTAAATAGATTGTTCATATTATTGCATAGGTTCATTTCATAGAACTTTGAATGGGTTATCAATATTATTACATAGGTTTATTTCATATGAATGGGTTGTCCATATTATTGTACAGGTTCATTTTATAGAACTTTGAATAAGTTATTCATATTATTACACAAGTTCATTTCATAACACTTAGAATAGGTTGTCTATATGATTGTATAAGATCATTTCATAGCACTTTAAATGGATTGTCCATATCATTGCACAGGTTCATTTCATAGCACTTTAAATGGATTGTTCTATATTATCACATGACAGATTTGTATATCGTTTGATATCCATATCGAAATTGTATACTATAATCAATCAAATACAATTTTTTCACAAGTTATCCAATATAAATTTGATATTCATAGATTATTCTAGAAGTCATTACTCTACAAGTTTTGTAATTTCACATGTCTTATTTAACAGCCACAAAACTTGTATTCATTATTTGTAAATTTTTTGTTTAGATCCTTTATTGCACAAGTGGTCATTGTTTAAGTTCATTCTCTTATTTAAGTCATTTATCTTGAATTCATTATTTGTGAACAAATTGTCTTTTTTACTGAGTGTTTTCAACTGTATACTCATAATTCAAAGTAGGTAGTTATTGATGAAGGTCATGGTTTATTTGTTAGTCACTAATCAAGCATTAAGTTATTCAGTTATCAATAATCAAGCATCCAGCCATTCAGTGGTAGTTAACCAAAGGATCAAGCCATTCGGTGGTGGTTGATTAAGAATTAGGTCATTCAATAGTGGTTGATCTATGATCAAGGTATTTGTTGGTTGTTGATTAAGGATCAAGGCATTCAGCGGTGGTTAATCAAGGATTAGGGCATTCGGTAGTGTTTGATCAAGGATCAAGTCATTCAGTGTTGGTTGATCAAGGATCAAGGCATTCGGTGGTGGTTAATCAAGTAGTTGGCCCTTCAGTGGTGGTTAATCAAGCATCAGGCCTTTTAGTGGTCGTTAATCAAGAATCAAGCCCTTCGATAGTCATTGATCAAGCATTAGGCTTTGGTGGTCATTGATCAAGCATTTGGACCTTCAATAATCTTTAATAAAGCATCAAGCTTTTCAATGGGCTTTGATCAAGCGTGTACTTACATGGTCTCTGATATAGAATATTTTGATAAATAGATATAGATGAGGGTTCACAATCATATTTAGAGGGAATTTTGTCTTTACATGTTTTAAGGGCATTTTTGTACCAAGAAAATATCTTATTCTATAGAAAGGGTAAATTCAGGTTTTAAGAAAATTATAAAATCACATAACATTGTTAACTACCGTTCAATGACGAAACAGATAGGAGATTTTTTGAGTTTAACAATGTTAGTCAATGGGATTTTTTGTGTTGTCAGATAATACAAGGGCTGATCCAACCATTGTCCGATAATTAGAATGGGTTTCTATAATTAACCCTTTTTTGGGGGAAAAAATAATTTCTGTTTATCTCTTTTGAAGACGAAGATGACTTCTTAAATGAAAGTCTGGTAAGGAATAATATTAAACTTATTTATACAAGTTGCCTTTGACTTGTAGCTTTGGCTGAATTAAGTATTCCTTCACTTCTTTGGACGGGAATTATCTCTAGTTTTAACTAAATCAATCAATGTGTGACATATCAATGCCCCTTTGACCAATTGCCTTAGTGGTCACGGCATCTCCTTTTTTAGGAGAGTTCACATGTAATATTTATTTATTTATTTATTTATTTATTTATTGTAAGGCCACATGGGCCTACAGCTCCCGCATGGGGCAAACCCGCATTTCCACTTGCAGGGTGGGCAAGCGTCAACCCAATCCATTGTCAATCCATTAGGAAATGCTGGCCAAGGGACCTGAAACCCCTAGCTCTCCCTAGAGAGAGCATACGACAACCATCTCACTTGGAGATGGTTTGATGAGTTTCCATGTTCCATCACTTGAAATGTAAGGCTCGTCTCATGACGAGAGGAGTTTATGCCCGGCCAGTTCATTGACACGAACAAAGCTTGAGTTCAACTTCCCGGTTCACGAGCCTGAGCCTCTATCCAACTCATTTAGCTTAATTTGAGCCAAGCAAGAGTAGCTTTGCCTTAATTTAGGCTTGGCTCATTAAAACCTATATTGTAGTTATAATTAAAATTTAAAAATGCTAAACCTTGATATGAAACTTTAATACATTCTGTTTCCATTTCAACCTTTACTAATTTTGAGCTATGGATCAGGGACTTTGTAGGCTTATAAATTCAGGCTTAAATAAACCTAATATTATGATCGAGGCTTAAGAAAGGTAAGCTGCACCGATCTACGGCTTGTAAATCCTTCACTGAGCCTGGAAAAGTCTTAATGAGCTGAGCGTAACCCAAGTATATATTAAAAACCTGAACTGAGCTGGGCAAAGTTCTGCGGTCATGCCATGAACTGGGCTGCAGATTAATGTTTTGAGTATTAAACGATTAACTAACCCGGCATAGATACTTTTAAAGAAATTTTGGTTTTACCTTGTGCCGGTTGGATCTGATAGAGTATATATTTAATCATGTAACCAAACAGTTTTTTTATTTAACTGTTTTATCTATTGAGTGTTCATATGATCTTTTTTCTTTTTGTTGGTATATAGAGTATATATTTAATCATGTAACTAAATAGGGGAGTCACATGAACACGGCGTCAATGATTATGTAATCTAAGAAGAAAATACTGAATTTTTGAAACATCCATGGGTATGCTCTAGATGGCTACATAGGCTTGGATTTTATACGCGGACCCTATCCTCCTCTAACCTCTACTGAGGGTCAAACGGGCGGAAACATCAGTGTCGAAAGTGATTTTCACTTTTTGGGGGTGTGTGTTAATCACTTCTGACACTGATGTGGCCGCCCCTTAACCTCAGCGGAGGTTAGCATCGGCATGGAAAATCCTCCCCGCATAGGTAGATGTGCCAAAATCATCTTCAAATCCTTTCATCATAAACCATAAATAAAACAAACGGAAAGAATCTCTTACTATACACCCAATTTTTCTGTCCCTACACACAAAAGGTGAGGTGTATAAGGTCAAAACTGTAAAAACAATCTTCAAATGAATTAATAAGTACTCATAATAATAATAATGTTTATAGGGTTAAGACTTAAAACCATAAAAAAATAAAAAAAGTTTTCAAATGAACATTTGCTCCTTATTTAAAAGATGTACCAAATTCAAAAAACCATTACGTGTCAACCTGTGGTGTGGAGACATGGAGGAACTTACTGTTTTGGGTGTAGCAGATCATTTCCTGCAAACCACCAATCCCCTTTCAAGGAAAGGATGTTCTGTCCAGGAATTGGTGTCTAGGGTGGTGTCCAGGACACTATGGGCCAGGAATAAAATGCATATTCCATATTCAAAAAATGGACCCATTTCATTTCACATGATGTCCCTTGGTGTCCTAGACGCCAAATCCTGGACAGAACAACCTTTTCCATCTCTTAAACACGAAGTAATCAACCTTGCAACCCGCAATCAAGCATGTTTGGCAATGAATTTCAAGTTGTCCGTTAAAACACCATCCTCGTATGCTAGTCCAAGTGCAATTTAGGTAGGTTTAAAACGTGTAAATTCGTTCAGAAAAAGAAAAATGAATAAAAAATAAATAAAGTGTCAATAGAGTGTACATGAAACAAGGTATTGTCTGCTCTCCCTAAAATCAAGTCAATACCAAACAATCCCATTGTGCCACTCTTGTTTAAATAGTCACTGCAACCAAACATCTTATTTCAAGATAGAAACTTAAATGTAATAGCCAAGTTAGCTAAGAAGTCCACCCTGTTTGAGTTGGAAACACTTGCCGGCACTAGATAGAGTGGAGTGGTAAAACATGATTTGTGCATTCAACCCAAATAGAATAAGGCTGTTGTTGTTGTCGTCGTCATACACTTTCTTGCATCCACTATCTCCTTCAACGAAAGGACAAATAATACCGGCAATTAGGTTTCTGCTGCGTCATTTGATTCTAGAAGATAGGTCCGGACGACGTAAAGGAATCCGTAATTATAAATTTATATATCGGATGAATCTAATTGTAAAATCAGGATGATGTTTATTTATTTATCCCATGACTAGATTCCTATTGATTGGTGGGTACATATATAGCCCCATCTGATCTGGATGTTCCTTGTAGATGGTGTTGTGACAAAATAATACAGCGGAACAAAACATAGATCGGATTCAAATATGCTATAATCACGAAACACAATATTTAATGTGGTTTAGTAAGATTGTGTACATCCATTGGTAAAGAAGATAAAGAATTTTCACTAAAATGGAGAATAATGTGATTACAAAAAACATAACAGTGAGTTCTCAAACTCTAAGGAAAACCCAAAAAAAAAAATTCACCTTTAACAGACGAAGTCTTGACACTATTCACAAGTCATTAGATATCACTTCATACATGAGATCGTCTCACAAAGTCATATCGTTGTTAATAAAGAAAATTGGTACAAATTCAGCACATATGATAGCCACATCATTTTCATCATTCAAGTTCAAGCATAACTTAGACTTAATTGATCTTTGTAGTATCCAAAGTTATCCTTCGGGTTTTTATGAAAAAGATGAATGTAGAGGTTTCTCATATTATACAACCTAAGTAGAATTCAAGTCAAGTTAGAGATTTGTTTGGGCTATCATCTTGAATTGAACCCGAGATGTAACCCGGATGATGATCCAGAGAAAAACCTGAATTTAATATGTTTGTCGAAATTTCATATTTATTATCTGATTTGGGATCCAAATCCAACACAAAAAGATTAGGGTTTGGGGGTTTATATTGGGGTTTTTTCAATTTTTATGTCGTCGCATTCTTCTTTATAATCTTTGTTTTCGATCATAATGAAATAATGAAATCTCTCTCACCGTTTTCACTCTTGGATGGTCAAACCACGTAAATCACCTTTTTTGTGTGTGATTGTTGTTTGTATAATTTTCTCCCTTCCAAATTAGAGTTTAAACTTTCCAAAGCATTCAAGACCAACTCTGCCGATAAAATGAACGGTTGGGAGTCACCAAGATACCATCATTTACCGGACCAATCCTCTGAACTCCATTTTTAAAATCCTAACCACCTCTCGTGATTGACTTCTGACCCTTTTTTTTTTTTTTTTTGTAAAGGATAATTTATTTCTGACTCTTTTGAAGACTTCTTAAATGATAGTCCCGTAGAAAATAATATTGAACTCATTTGTACAACTTGTCTTTGACTTGCGGCTCGAGTTCAACTTCCCCGAGCCTAAGCCTTGTATCCAACTCATTTAGCTTAATTCTCACCTGAATTTAGGTTTGGCTCATTAGATCCTTTTTTTTTTTTTTTTTGGGTAACAGGATCCTATAATATAGTTATAATTAAAATTGAAAAATGCAAAATCCTAATATGAAACTTTAATGCTATATTTTTTCCATTTTAATCTTAATAATTTGGGCTATGTATCAGAGGCTTTGTATGCACAAAAATTCAGGCATAAATAAACCTAATATTATATTCCAGGCCTAAATAAGGCCGAGTCTTAATGAGCTGAGCGTAACCCAAGTATTATAAACCTGAGCTGAACTAGGCAAAGCTCTGTGACCTTACCATGAACTAGGCAGCAGATTAATGTAAGGGTAAATTAACCTGCCATAGA
>JAOXJP010228802.1:0-11059 GCA_025762735.1 Platanus orientalis | reverse complement strand
AATTAAATGTTTTATACAGTTATTTAAGTTGTGAGTGTGCAACCATGCTCAACATAGATTGAAATTTTCATAGCAATTCACATCGAAATTTTCAAAATTTTTCCAATATTTCGAAACATTCTAGCGAAATTTCCCCAAAATTTCCATAAATCCTCATGGCAAAAAATCCATCAAAATCAAAATTTTGAACTTTGGTTTTAATTAAACTTTATAATGCTTGCATTTGTGAGTCATGGCTGGAAGCTCGATGGTAGTGATGCTTGAGTTGGGCTGCTAGAGCTCAAGTGGTGGAATGAGATCTATTCCTGTAATCCTTTCACAATACCTTATAATTCTTCTTTTTTGCATGAAATTGTTTATGCAACCCAAGGACCAAATTTGTCATCTATTATGTGTAATGGTGTATTTTAGAGTTTTTGTTAAAATATTGGCTTTATACCTAGGCATGGTGATAAGCAACTTGTAAATGATATATGTAGTGTCAAGCATTAATGGGGTCTCAGACACTGCAATTCAATTCCACCCAAGTCACTGAGCTATCTCTACATATATAAAGTAAATAATTTATAAAATAAGATTCTGAATAAATTTAATATTAGAAGAAGGAAATATGAGAAGTACCTTGAATATTAGAGGAATTATAGATTAATAAGGAAGCACTTAAGAAGGAAATGATTTACTCATATGAACTCTTTACTGTCTTCTTTTTTTTTTTTTTGGGGATAAATATGAACTCTTTACTCCGTTGACAAATATTATTTCTCAATTATTTTATTTTTAAAGTTCTGTTTAGTATTCAAAAACTCAATTATATGGAACTTCTTTCTCTCAAATTCAATAGGGCTTGGGTGATGCTAGAGAACCTGCCCTTTTGTTTGGATGTGGGATCAGGCTATGGTGGGGGATCTCTCCTTTTGAGGAAACGTCTTGTGGTTTAGCGTTATGGTTTGGACTCTTTGGGTGGAGAGGAATGCTATCATTTTTTATAACGCTGGTTGGAATTGCCAAAAGGTTTAGGCTCGGGCCTTTGCATTGCTTTTCCAATGGGTTTCTCACCTCCTTCTGTTCAAAGAGGTGAAGTTTCACCAATGGGTCTTTGATTGGGATGGGATTGTGCATGGCTAGGGGCGGCGCCTTTTTGTGCACCTTGTACTTCTCGTGCTTTGCTCCTTCATTCTAATAAAATCTTACATTCTCAATCAAAAAAATAAAAATAAAAACTCAAAAACTTTATTTTTTATTTATTTACACATCTAATCTGTAAAATTTGTACATATTAATATTTGTATAGTTGCATGTAAGTGTGGATCACATGGTATATAGCTGAAAATAAGTAAAAGAAATTTTTGAACGGGAAGACATTTGAGAAGAATGAAGTTTCTTGTTACATTGTACAAGTTATACCTCCAAGTCTTCAACTCTCTTTTTTTATGTTTCAGACTTACAAGATTAGGGGAACCAACTTGTGGGATGAACATATTCAAGCAAATTATTCCCATTAAACATTTTATTAAAGGGTTCACCAAGTGTTCTAGAGATAATCTCCATTATCATGTACTGGTATTTTTTTTAATAAATAGAAATTATCATGTATCGACTTTGTGAGGGGGGGGGGTATGTGGTTGTGAGATTGTTTTACCAATGGGTGGCATCATATGTATGATACAGATGCAGGTGCACAGAGCCCAACAATCCACAGTTGATGGGTCCTACTAAGAAATATGGTTGTGGTCATGAGTCATCTGAGGGGATGAGGTTTTGGTGGAGACCTCTGGGGGGTTCCATCAATGGTGGGTCATGTATAGTGATGTGACGTTGACTCTTCCAATATACTTACTCTATAAACAGTACTTCATAAACCAAAAAAAGGTGCTTCATAGACTAAATAAATTAGTACTTGCATGAATTCATAATATAGAGAAGTAAGCTATCAGGATTAATAAAAACACTTCTGATATAATAAGATAGTTTAGAATAATATTAGAAAACTAAAAACTGATATTATTGAAGTTACTTTTCTGATGCCTGTATTGATCTTTCACTTTGCAGCAACATGACTTTCTTTCCTCCATTCATCTTCATATACCCCATTAGAAGTTCATTCTCCAGAACAGCAAGTGGTAATTGCTTTTGGAAGCAATGTGGGTGATTGGCTTCATAATTTCAATGAAGCCCTGTGCTTAATGAAGAAGTTGGGCATACATCACAAGACATGGATGTTTCTATGAGACTGGGCCTGCATATATAACTGATCAACCGTTCTTTCTCAACTCTGTGGTTAGAGGTATTACCAAGCCTGGCCCCCATGAATTAGTGTAAGTACTTAAACAAATCGAGAAGGACATGAGCCAAACTAATGGAATAAGGTATGGCCCAAGACCAATTGACCTAGACATATTGTTCTATGGGAAGTTCAACATCAATTCTGGGGTTCTTATTGTTCCACATGAAAGAATTTGGGAGAGATCCTTCGTAATGGTTCCACTAATAGATTTACTAGGATCAGCCATGGAAAGCATTGTGGTTGCAAGTTGGCATTCCTTTTCAAAAGAAACTGGAGGACTTTTTGAATCATGGGAGAAACTTGGGGGTGGTTCCCTCATTGGGCTAAGATGAGTTTTATCTGTTGGAAATCGCTTATGGGACTGGTCACAAAAAACTCATTATGGGTATACTCAATCTGACCCCAGATAGCTTCAGTGATGGAGGGAAGTTTCAATCTGTAGCGGCTGCAATTTCTCAGGTCCGCTTGATGATCTCAAAAGGGGTAGACATTATCGATATTGGTGCACAATCCACATGCCCATTTGCATCAAGGATTTCAGCAGAAGAAGAATTAGATAGATTAATACCTGTTCTAGAAGCTGTTCTGCAAATACCCGATATAGAAGGAAGCTATTATCTGTGGATACTTTTCACTCAGAAGTTGCATTGGAAACAGTGAACAAAGGGCCTCATTTCGTAAATGATGTATCTGGTGGACGTTTAGATTCTAACATGCTTAAGGTTGCTGCAGGTCTTGGGGTTCCTTGTGTTGTAATGCACATGAGGGGGACCCATGTACTATGCAAAATAGTGAAAATCTACAGTATGAAGACGTCTGTGTCCAGGTTGCTTCTGAGTTATATTTACAGGTAAGGGATGCTGAATTATCAGGGATCCCAGCTTGGAATATTATTATTGACCCAGGAATTGGATTCTCTAAGATAACACAATTTGAACATTCTCATGGGTTTACTGACCAATCAAAGAGAGATTGCAAAGAAGAGCTTGGCTGTTTCTCATACACCCATCTTGATTGGACCCTCCAATCCCAGCACTGGCAGCAGCAACAGGGTGGTGCCAACATCATAACAGTACACAATGTTAGGGATAACCAGGATGCTGCAAGGCTCTGCGATGCATTGCTGAAGCATAAAAGAAATGCCCATGCATGATTTGGTGAATGTTGGTCTATTGGGCTGGGTTCGCTACACCAACACTAATTAGACAACCCTTTGTCCTTTTGGACTGTACTCGTCCTGATTGTTTCTCCTCCACCTTAGATATCCAAGACCAGCCTCGTGAATTTCTGATGGCAGAAGGAAAACCGTAGCCAAAGCCAGAAGAAGAATAATAAGAAGCGCATAGTTAAATTGCTTCACTGAAGAAATATAGGATTGGCAGTACTTATATTTATTCTGTAAACCTGCCATAGAAAACAAGCAAGTTGTGGCCCTTTTTATTTTTCCTTACCAATTTTGTAAAAACTAGTTGAACTACTTTATTAAGAAATTTTGTTTTTCTTCCCCTATCATCTTGAGCTTAAAAGAGAGATTCAGTAGTCTATTTGCTGTATCTTGTTATCAGTAGTACTATCATATACATATGCTTTTGTTGAGATTGCATTGGTTTCTCTCCAACTGATGGATCATTTAATCTTTGAGTTCTTATCAACAAAGATGAGTTGGCCTAGTAAAAGAAGTGATCACATCTGATGACAAGTTCTATCCTGCGGTACAAAATTTCTTGAGCACCTGAAATTCTTTCGAAGAATTCACCATAGACGACCAGGAGCATTATCAGTACTGTTTTTTTGTTGTTGCTTTGTAGCATTGACAAAAATGTTATAACCCTGTCAGTGCTCGAGTCCTCTGAATTTACATTACCTGTTATAGAATTGGTATGGGAGAACAGAGCCGTTACCTCTGACCTTGTTCTATTCCCTCCACCTTTGATCAGGTAAAATATTTTATTTGTATTTCTTGGGCTTTTTTCATAGTCCCATTGGTGTCAACTTTGGAACCCCTTGGGAGAAGTGCAATTACCTTACCTTCATAAAAGATTCATGAACTGCCACTGTATTCAAGCTCCACATGAGGCACCAGTCTATGGTATCACGGAAGTCATGCTCTCAGTAATGACCACTCAGGATTCCATCCGGGCCCCCCCCCCACACTGAGATGGCTGAAAATTAAATCAAATACTGTACTCAGGCACATCCATGGGAGAACAAGACTTGGTTTTAGTGTTCATGATTCATCTGGTTTCTTATAGATGCATAAAGCAAACGAGGAGGAGGAGGAGTTCCCACAATGTAAATCCACGCAGTCTGGGCGGTTCAGTTTGGCTCACAGCACAACCTCCAACATGTGACCTTTGAAACAGACATTGAGGTTGTTGTTGATGCTCTATATGGCGAGCAGACAATCTTCCACGGCGACTCTGCCTGGACACATGATATTTATAATGCTCTTTTGGTGGTTGCACCCACTTTACATTTTAGTCCACAGATAATACTCGGGTTGATCATATATATGTTCGCAAAAGATGCATGATTGACACTCTTTCTTGAAATCTGGACAAAAACCTAACCTGAATAGCTAGCAAATATTATTGAAGATGATCACTTATTTGTATAATTATCGTCTTATTCTTATTCTGAATAGCTAGCATTACTGGTCCCCTCCAAAACGGAGCTTAATGTGGCTTTCTACACCAAATTTATCCCAAGGAAGTGTGTTTCCTGGTTGAACACACAAGTTTTTGCAAATTGCAACTGATATTCACAAACATTAAAATTTTAAATTCACTAAATAATGTGGAAGGAACCAAAGTTGAGAGAGAGAGAGAGAGAGAGAGATTAAAACTTAAAAATTTGAAGTTTTAAGGTTTGTAAATGACAAGGTTAGGGAAGAGATCTGTTAATGTGGTGGGCAGGAAAGAATAAAATTTTTATGGTTCACATTAAGTTCCCTCTCCTTTGATGGAAGGCAAGTGTATTTCATGATTGTTTTATGCTTTGTGCTAATGGTCTTGCTCTGATGCAGTAATCAAACTTGTGATCGTCGCTTTTTAATTTCTACTAAACAATTTACAAGAAAAGAAATTACTAGTGACATGACATGTCATTAGTTTTGTAATTAGTAGATCACCGGATTACAGACAATAATTTTCCTCCATGAAATCTTGCATAATGATGCAGGTGTCACTTTATTTTTCCTCATGAAAACCACCCAACTTTGTTTACAAAACTCTGTAGGAAACCTTTGTATCATGCATTTGAGTTATTATCATTGTTGACTATAACTTGGGTTCTAATGTAGACCCAGTGCATTATATGATTTTCTTTTAGCTGGATGGGTAGGACTATATGCCAACATGAACCATAACCTCCATGGGGTTTTTCTAATGGTGAGGTAATAAATTGTTAAATGTTATTATTGAATCGAAGTCATCTTTGCACTTCTATTTAACTGAATTTAATGACATGCTCTAGCTTCAACATATCTTGATGCATGTCAATGTTATGATGTTTTGCTCGAAAGCTGGTCTTCAGTTTATTTAGTTTTCTTTCAAGCATTCGAAAAAATATAATATTAATTTCTTTTGCAATGTCTTATAGAGTATTTCTCATGTACTTCAGATGAATAACAATTGGAAAAGTATTGGTGCAGATGTACCATAATTAGGTGATTCATAGAACCGAGCACCTTCAAGATTCTCTGTCTAGCATTATCACTATGATATAGTGTGAGTCAATTTATTTCTCGCTACCACATACTTGAACTTAAATAGAAAGTATAAGATTTGTCATTTTGCAAACCATCTTTGTTCTAATGAATCTGTGGACACTTGTAGATTTGCAAAATGTTAAGCATGCTAAAATTACTACAGAAGGACTTAGTCCAATATAACTGAAATGGTACTCAATGTAATAATGCCTTGCATTATCCTGGATTTTGGGAATGTTCTGTTCCTGCTTGTCAAATGCATATACGGGTATTTTCGCAGGTGTGCCTTGGTTTTTTTCTCTTTTTTGGGATAAACGCAGGTGTGTCTTGGACCTTGGTTGGGTGCCTTACATCATCATATATGTTTGAAATTTTGCACCAGTTTGTTACAGAGGCTCAGGAAAAGCAATGCAAGCGAGAGGATGAAGCTATGAAATTTTATACTATTGAGATCACTTGTAACAAAAAGGATATGGGTTAACACCAAGAAACGTCCACCAGTTATTTTTTGTTTTTAATTTTCTTTTTCACTCAAACTTGTAAACATTTTAGTCACACAAGTGTTATACATAAATAACTGAAAATTTTAAACAAGAATTTGATCACTGATCTCTGCATTGTCACAAAATAAATAGTGAAACGAAGCTATTGGATGAAGACATATGTACTCAACAAGCAAACATTCGGTTATTGCTGTCAACACTCAACACCACGGAAAAGGAGCACACTAGGATGCTAAGTGGCAATGGAGATTTGGTACGGAAAATGAGAGCCTATGGCAAATGGTGGTGGTTGCTGGATTGGGGGAGGCCTCTCCATGGGTTTCTAAGGGGGTCTAGGTTCAGCACGATTGTGGTCTTTGGAAGTCTATTCTAAAGGTTAAAGATATGTTTTGGAAATTTATTCGGTTCAAGCTAGGTTCTAGGAGGGAGATTAGGTTTTGAGAGGATTGGTGGATTGGTGACAGACCTCTGCGTGAATTGTTTAGCAACTTCTATTCTTTAGCTATGGATCCTATGGGTAGAGTGTCTGACATTTTTTATGAGGAGCACAACATTTGGAGGCTGCGGTTGCTCCAAAATTTGAATGATTGGGAGATTGGGGAGCTTAGAAATTTGTTGTCTTTCCTTGAAGGTTCTAAGCCTAATATGTTGTTGGGGGATAGTTAGGAATGAGTTATCTCTAAAAAAAGTACTTTCACTCCAAAGTCTCTTTATTTGGAATTGGCTGGATTTAAGATGGGTTCATTTCCGATCAATGACATTTGGATCCCGGGTATTCAGTTAAAAGTAGCGTTCTTTATGTAGAATGTCTTCCTTATTAAGATTCTCACCTTGGACCACCTTCAAAGTCGGGGTTGGAATTCAGTGAATAGATGTGTGATGTGTGTTAGACTATATTTTAAAATCCACTAGTCAACGAATGACACTTGGAGACAAGTAATGATTCAGCAGATGGTTACCAAGTATAACACGTCAGATGAGAGATGAAGAGGTTAGAGCATATTAGTGCTTACCAGTTGTCCCACGTCCAAGTAATGGGCAAACTGGCCAGAGAGTGGGAAACCCCCGATTTAAACTAGTCCGTGAGTGGGAGACTTGTGGTTCAAATCAATCAACAAGTGGGATGCCCATGACTCAAAACTGAAAAACGATTGAGAACAAATGTGGGAAGGAACGATGACATCATGAGGAGATTTCTATAAATAGAGAAGACAACATAAGAATTGTGAATCAATCAATCATCATCATCAATAATATTTTTATCCTTAGGAGTAGTGATAAGTTAGGCTTAGTTAGATCCTATAGTAGCTCGAAGTCTTGTATCAGGAGAATAGACTATATTGAAGAACCAGATTAACCGAAGTCCTCCCTCGATTCTAGGAGAAGGATCTTGGCTAATCTGTTTGTTTTAAGGTATATTTATTGATGATGCCAAGAACTGGATCACCAAGATGGTCTCCCTGTGGCCCTCAATCTGGAATCTTCGACTTGGATTTTACCTTCGCAAGGATAACAAATTGCGTCGATGTGGTGCTGGCCTACATCCTTCTGACTCCTAAGTCAGGGATTGAAGATTAGGGAATTCTCCTTTTTCCTGGAAGTGATTGTACTTACCTCCTTTTTGGGGGATCTCCTCTTAATATATGCGTCCCTCACGTTGGTCATGAATATTCCTTAAGTTAGTTACAAAAACATAGAAGAGTGGTACGCGTGTTAGCGTTTGATTGGTTGTCGCTTTGAAGCCTATAACTACCTTTCCTTGTCTTACTTGTGGTCGACTCAGTGACGAGCATTTATCTACCATCTCTAAGGTAGCAACTGGTCATACTTTGAGAGTCTACCTTAATGGGTCGGTCAATAGTCAGGTCACTAATGGGGCACTCGGCGTGACGGTCGGTCGACAGTTTGGTGCCTGACAACTCACTCGGCCTGAGAGGTCGGTCGATGATTGGATCGCTAACTATTCACTCGGCATGAAGGTCGGTCGGTAGCTAGATCTCATTGAGGAGTCTCTTGGTATGAGGGGTTGGTTGGTAGTTGTATCATTGAGGAGTTGTTCAGCAAATTGGTTAGAAAAATGGTTGGATTGGGATGGTTCATCAGGTCAGTCAGCTTAGTTGGCCCAGTTACAGATCCTCCCTCATCATCTGCCCCCCATTCTCTTTGTCCGTTAGTTCAAATGGGCGTAGGGAATATGGAAAGCCATCTGAGTCAATTGACTCACCGACGTTACATTTCTGTCTCATTGAGCCTAGTGCTATTAATTGTGATAAGACGTTTGGGTTATTAGTCGCTTTCTCTTGAACCACGTTCTATGAAATGGCCAGGGCTGATTAAGATGATCAGATGGTCGGGGGTAGCTTTGATATCCTATATAATGGGCGCTCTTATTTCTCTTTCATTTTTCTACTTCCCTGCGAATTTCTTCCGGTGCCATATCTGGATAAGATTGTTTTGCTCACGTCAACATTGTGCTCAAAAAAGTTTTCAGCCTGAAAAGTTGTACTCAGGTATTTTCTATTCTGTCACCTCCTCACTGATTCTGCCATCTTATCTGTCTGATTCTATCATCTTCGTTGGCTTCCGGTACTGTTGTTTTATTGGTTTTTTCTGTGCTCTTTGCTTTCTTCGCATTAGTTGCAATTCCGTCCACTTTCCCACATCTCTAGAGCATCACCCTAGACCCTACCAGAGCACCATTCAGTTTTCATTTAGCTCGTTGTTGTTATTACCTTCGTACCCAGCAAAGTTTTTCAGACTTAAGTGTCTTAGGGTTCAACTCCACCTTTTTGAGTTGTATTTTTAACTAGGTTTTGGAGGTGCTAGGTCCCTCGGTGGGTGTTATATATGCCCTCAGTCAGAGGGATAACTTCTTCTAATCCACCGAATCTATTGTGGCACTTAATGAGAATCGTGTAAAAGCCGATTCTCCTGAATTGGCTCAGCCTTCAACACTGGTTAGGACAGGCCGCTTTGCCAACATGCCCTACGCTACTGAGCATGTCCTTTCTACCTTATCAAGGCCTAGGCTAGAGGATTTACATTGTACCTACCAAATCTCGAAGTCTGTTAATATTAGGGTTCTTGCTTTCGACGAGTGGGCCTCCACTTGCCTCCCGAATGAGGTTTCGATTTTTGAACAGGCTTTAGAAGCTGGTTTAAGGTTTCCCATTCCTTTGTTCATCTGTCAACTCCTCACACACCTTTGTCTGGATCCAGGGCATATCATGCCCAACGGGTGGAGGATCCTGATCGTTTGCATGGTGTTGTGGCCTGTTAACAGCAGCGATCGGGACCACCTGACCATTCCGGAGTTCCTTTACTGCTACAAGGCAGTGGAGATGCAATCGGGATGGTGGTTTTTACTGCTCGGGTGCCCAAGCGAACCTTAATCATCGGTCTCCCAACGTAGAATAAAGGTTGGAAAAAGAAGTTCTTTTTCACATCCGAGAACGGATTGGAATCCTTTCCGTGGGAGTCACTCGATGATCGGATCCATACAGTCCCAAAGATATGGGGGTAGCCGCATAGGGAAGGTAATGCTCGATCAGTGTAGTTATTCCTTAATCATTTTTCATTCGGTTGGTCTAACCCTCTTCATTTTTGTAGCACTAGTTGAACGTCCTCTATTCGAGGCTCAATTAGCAAGGATAGACTATGCTTTCACGCACTCGGTTTAGGATTATTCCCTATTGGTGAATCCCAAATCCCTCTCCACCTATTTATTTGGTCTGGAGATCCCTTCATCCGGGCCCTCGAGGTCCTCAGTGTTGCCTCTAGCCACGTCGGTCAGTCAGGCGTCTGGTTCGTCTCCCATTCTTGTAGATCGTTTAGGTCGGTCAGGCTTTCAGATTATTTTTTAATCATTCACTTTTTCCTGAAGATATGTCGGTCTTACCATCAAAATCTTCCTTGAAGAGAGTTGCTGCTAAGGCCGCCCCTGGCAGCTCTCATAAAAGCTAAGGTTCCCTCACAATTGTTTGGCAGAGAAAGACCGTTTAGGGCTGACTCTTTCACCAACCACTGTGTCGGTTGGGTTGCCTCCCGTTTCCATTGTTGACTTGGAGGCAGCCTTGGACTTTGTTCCCACCTTCAAGGAGTGTGCCAAAGATCTTCCCCAGTATAATGTAGGGGGCTCATCAAAGGGAAAGGAAAAAGATGCCCCCTCTTTGCTGGCTGACGAGGTAGAGGCTATCAGTCATCTGTGGTCGGTCCTCTCCGACCAAGACCTGAAGAGCCTCTGGCCTAACAGCACAGATGTTCTGGCCAGGAGCACCCTCTTTGATATTGGGAAGGTAAAATTCCTTTCCTTTTTCTTTTATGAATCTGGTCACTTCGTCTTGTATTACTAAACATCCTTATTGCAGGTGTTGACAAAAGTGGCAGTTCACTCCAATCGTCAGTTTACCACCGACAGTTACATGAGGTAGCTCAGAACGAAGTTAACCGAGGTGGAGTCTGAGCGGTCAACATTGAGGGACAAACTGGCGGAGATCAAACTAAGACTTAAGGGCATCGAGGCTGCATTGGAGGAGGCCCGGGACCAAGTCGAGGGAGAGAAGG
>JAOXJP010228801.1:0-11059 GCA_025762735.1 Platanus orientalis | reverse complement strand
GATAAAATAATCACTGTCTAACCCTTATGGTCATTAGAACATTATCATTAGGAACTTAATGAATCAATTGGACATTTGAAAATATTTATTTGATCAAATCATTTTCAAAATTGAAAAACACTTTTTCAAGAACCATTGGCACCAGATTTTCATATCCAATTAAATCACGTATTTCCTAAACTGAATATTCTTCCACTTAAGGGTAGTGGACTCCTTGTTGGGAACTTGCATCCTCTCAAGTATCATGTAGGTTATCAAAACTACCCATGATATAGCCTCCAATTAGGCATCACTAGTTGGTAGCTCAAAATAACAAACATGACAATTTAAGAAATACAAACCCCTCAGGTCTAAGGACGAGTCTATAAATATAAATGACACTTATCTTGACAGTGATGTTTTACCAAGTGTGTTTATAATAGATCCCTGTAATGCATTTATATAATGCACCCACATGCAAGCTTAGAGTCTCACTCTAGTGATTGAGATTAGCTCACTCCATCATATGATAGTTCTACATGTAGTAGCCCTATAAGTGATGTGTCCAACATCACCCATAGTTATAAACTTTCAGGTTTACAAGAACTGGATTATCAAATCTCTCCACACATTCCAATGTGTTTTACATCCTACTATGTTACCTGAGGACCACCTATCTCATCTCATGAGATCAAATAATTACCTATATTAAGAAATAAATATATGTGATGATGGAATAAAAAGTTATTATTAAATAAATAATTAATTAATCATTCATATATTTTATATATTTTTTGTGAATGTCTTTGTTAGGACACATGTTTTCCAACACTCTTTTGTTGTCCATGGTATAGAATTTGTTTGTTTTGCTTATTCATTCACATCCATGGACAAATATGCTATTGTCTTCTATAATTCGAGCTTTATATTGTTATTCATGTTTATTATACATAAGCAAAACCTATATGCAAGTTATATCTGTCATCTTTTGTATATGGTTTGCATTTATACTTATTAATCCCATCAAGCTCACCCCAATTGGCACAAGTTTTGATGAGAGGGGATGAGATGTTACGACATGGAGGCAGCTCATTGCATGAAGAAATTAGAGATTGAGAGATATGAAGTTGTGGTCTTATTTCCTATAAGATTTTTCATTTGAAAGATATAATAAATACCTTTTGCGATGGATTGGAGTGTAATAACCATAGTACAGATTTAAACTCTCACTTTCATTAGAAGTAATGTAATCATAGATACTTTACTTTCAATTCCTATGGTTACATGGATGATGATGTTAGATAGTTATTTTCGTTGCATAATTATATGAATGAATGGAACCATTAATTGTATATGGTTCATATGTTTCCATTGCACACTAATATGAAGATGATAATGGTAATGTTTAAATGAATGTTTTATACTTTCGCTGAAATTAAAGATAATGGATTATGAAATCGTGGTTTAAATGAATGACTTTATTGATTGTGGAATACAGATCAAATGCAATGTAGTAATCCGAATCTGGGGCACATATGGATGTTATTCGAGTTCAGGTTCAAGGGTGTTTCAGATTGATATCAAAGCAACCAAGTTTGGATTCTGTAGACTATTTGAAGGATGTGAATCATATGATACATAGAGTTATGGAATTAAGGATTTATGATTGAAAATTTGATAGCGGAATGCTATTAGATGATTGATTAATGAACCATTTTGTGATTAAATGTTTGGAGAGCACAATTGTTAATATGGTTAAGTGTTTAAAGAGTATAATTGTTATTGTGGTTAAGCATTTGGAGAGAACAATTGCTAGATGTGATGATCTTTTGATGGATATCAAATGATTCTAAATGTATTGCTTATTTGATTATAGGTACAAGATGTTGCTATGGATTTGTAATAGAGGCATCTTCCATTATAACACTGAAAAAAGAGAGTATAGAGGGAATCTTAGGGATCATTCACAGTTTGGCCGACATAGTGTAGGAACATGTTACTCATGACCAACAACTGCATGAGAGGAATAATAAAATGAGGATAATATCGTGGAAAGATTTCAAAGAATGCGACCATCGGAGTTTAAAGAAACCACAAATCCAATGGAAGCTGAATCATGATTTATTCAACTTGAAGAAGTCTTTGAGATGATTGGTTGTGATGATGATCAACGAGTTTTTTTGGCTATTTTCATGATGAAGGGTGAGACCAAACATTGGTGGCGTACCATGAATGATACACTCATAGGAGAGTATGATGAGGCCCTGACATGTGAGGTGTTTTTGGAGGTGTTCAGAGAAGGTCTAGGTGCATGGGTTAAAACTATAAAAACAGTTTCCAAATGAAAAAAAATAGGTACCCATCAAATTAATATTTTATTATTTACTATGCTTTTTAAAGAAAGTAAACTTACATACCTTAGTTGGTTAGAGTATTTTCTTAGTAAGTGAGAAGTCTTGAGTTCGATTGTTATTACAAACAACTTTTTTTTTCTTCAAATTGATGGACTGGCTTAAGCTCAGCCTGAGACCCGATAAAATGATTAGGGCCAAGCTTAGGCTTTAATATTTTAAAAAAATTTGGGTCAGCCCAGCCTGAGCTCAAAGTGTAATGTAGTAGGCCTGGGCCCAGGCCTTCCATGGCTCGCCTCAAGCCCAACCCATGCCCTCTCTTACCCACCACTACCAATGCTCATCACGAGAAATTAGGGTTTATCCATAGAATAAAGATTCTGCCCAATATACATTATTGTCGCGGAAAATCCAGATCAATGGATTATAGTCTATTGGCACACTAACGCTAATCTTCTTCCCTTGCTGCAAAGAGGAAGAAAGGATAGGGTAGCAGCTATTCCACTTACGGTTGTATACATGCCCATCTATGCCTATGAATCCAAAATGGCATACTTTGTCTCTAATCCATTGTGGAGGATTAGGAGTGATGCCTTGAGTATTATTCTCTCGTGCATGGTCAAAGATAGGAGTAGATCTTTTACCTAGCATATTGATAAGTTTTCCTTAGGAAAAGAAAGGTTTTCCCAGCTTTGATAAGCCATCTATCACCAAAGAGAAAAAAAAATCAAGGAAAATGACTAAGGAAAAAAATTATCTGCACGAATAAAACCCAGGAAAACTTAGTGGATTCAATCCACATGGATAAAATTGTGTAAGATCCACGGATGAAGTCTTTAGTGGCTTCATGAAGGCGAAAACCCATATGCCACAGATAAACTTTATCCGCATGGATTAAAATCCATCATCAGCAACAAAGACCCAGGAAAACATAAACCAATATTGTGCTACTGGACTGTCACTAGAAAATGTTCCAACGATGCCTAAGAAGACAACCGGAGCATCAAGAACATCGAAAACATGCCAAGTTCAAAACTAGGTCAAAATAGCCTTGTTTCGCACCCAAATTGTGCCATTCTCATTGAAATAGAAAGAGTATAAATCCTTTAAAAAAATGAGGACTCGAAGTTTCAATCAAGAAATGAGAGAAGAAAAAATGCACGGACAATACTCGTGTACCTCAAAGAATGTAGATATTGAAGAAGAAATTGCTTAAATAAGGCACTGAAGTGTTCGCAAAAGCAGAATGCTTCTTTCTATTGATTAAAAATGGGAGAAATAAAAGAAATCACACAATAAAGGAGGAAATTGAAATCATCATTTTCTTAAGTTCTTTAGAAGGAATAAGCTATCAAAAATTTCAATAGGGCATGAAATGGTGAAGACGATGATAAATAGTCCATTTAAATAAGAAAAGGAAAAGCGTGTCTTTTCATTAGGTGATGCATTTTATGCGGTATGATGAAACAATACAATGCCCTATAAAGCCAAGAGCCGCACCGGTGTCAGATGTTATGACGTTGCTTTAGATATTGGAAAATGACATTTTAGTCATTTCCAAGGAGAATTTGATAGGACACCAGAAATAATGAACCGGTTTGCCTAGTCAAAGTGGTCCAAGCCATGTTTCAAAGCAAAGCACGTGGTTCAAAGCATTTCATCTACAAGAAGTTACAACAAAAAGATAAAATCCGTGGGACATGCATACAAATCTGTGGAATATACACAACAAATTAATTTCAAGAAAATGAAGTTTTGTTAATAAAATGGCTTCAGTACATTGAAATATTATAGAAAAAAAATTACATTTTGATGTTTTCTTTGAATATAAAAGCTTCTGAAGCTGTGATGGCTATGGATATTGCTCTAATGCTTGTGTGGTGTCTACAGTCAAGATGAATCTTGAAAGTGTAGGTGGCTATGGATATTTCGTTGTGGGTTCATTTGGATCAATGTATACATTGATCCATTATTAAAATACAACCCTAATCATCTGTTGTTCAATCACATGAGGTACACCAATCAACATATTTGTTTCAAGATTGAGAATATTGAATAATAGTAACCATATGATCTAATACTTGGACTGAGAAAAATCATGTGATGACATTATAGAAGAAGGATAATGGATAAGTGGCTATTCTGCATTTTGGCCCAAAAAAATTTAATGGGACCTATTTTACATTGAAAACACAATATATATAGTTGATTCAAATGATAGGGAGACATCAACAATCAAAAGGTTTGCCGTTTGGGTCCACACCTGATTGACGACATCAATAGCTAGGCACCTTTTCAATGGTTGGGTCCAACGGTTGCTAATCAATCCCTTGCCAACCAAACCACACAGTTGGGAAAAAGGCACCTTTTCAGTTGTAAACTTTCGCTTCTTCTCTAACTTTTTTATCTTTGATTTATAAAATAAGATTAGAACAAAGGCATCAATTGTCATCAAATACCGGCCTTCGGTCTTTTTATCATTTTTTATTTATTTATAATTTTTCTTTGGCCAATCTCTTTCACATCCAATCTTTCTACGGTGGAAACGATCCCATCCTAACTAATTTTTCCATTCTCCATTAATGTCGTTTAAAAAAATAAACAAGGATTTATTCCTAGGGATAAATGTTGTTCTTGATATCAAAATGATAATCATGAAACATTATCTTCCTTATATGCAACATTATCATCACTGTCTCAAAATGTACAATTAATATAGAAAACAAAAATCTATCTTAAGATTGTTGTTCCTATATTCTATGTATAAAGACTGATATGCATGATTTTGTAAACAAGTAATATTTGTTTCATATAATGTAAAATATTTGAAAATAAAATGAAAAGAATAGTTTACTTGATTAGATGAATTGACAAAAAGTCAGACCTGAAATTGATCAAGACTAGTGGTTTACACTATATCCTTAAAACAGATTTTGCTTCTCGCTGTGGTGTTTACGAGCTTCATGAACATCTGCCTCTCAGGATATAATGGTCGACTACACATAGAAGAAGCACTGCAATCTGTGTCATGATGAATCAAACTTATGTTATCCTTTCTTTCTTACAACAGGCTATAATGCTCTTTATATGTTTAATTTTGGATACCCTCTATGATGGCTAAAAACTGGTTCTTTAAAATAAAAGAGGGACAATCTATTTATAGACTATTTATGTCTGTTCGGAATAGGCATAGAGATACAACTTATGATTGTCGAACACACATAAATGCAAATGGATGCAATGTAATAGTCATATTCATGTTCGTATGGAACAAACAAGGGACACGCCCCCATGAGGGTAAAATTGTAAAACATACAGTGAATAGACACACTCCCACAGGTGTAACCGATTTTGTGGCGCATGCGTGTGTTTGTTTGGACTTGGCCCATGTTGGTTAGGTCCTTCCCCTTCCACAAAACTGCGGTACCTCTTAGGGTCCAAGTTAATGTCTAAGGCTATTGTATATAAACCTCCAAACTTTTCTAGACTAACCAATGTTGGATTATTCAAGTTTTACACCATTTTACCGGTGTTTAATGGGGCACTTTTAGAAACAATTTCTCATTCACCCATTAACGGTTTTGAGCAACTAACCACATGATGTTATTCTCTTCATTGAGGTGAACACGAACCCATGTAGACCCACCTCAAACTACTTGTGGGTTCCACTTTTATTTAGGCTCAAAGATGACTAAACAATAAGATTTCAATCTATACACAATAAAAAATCTGGGCACTGTTAAAAATTCAAAACCGTTTCCAATACTAATAATATATGAGAGCCCAAATTCGGCCGGCACTGAGAGTGAAAATGTTAAATCTAGTCAAGTTTGAGATGAGTTCAAGCTCAGTCCAAGGATGGGCTAAGCTACTACACTTCGGGCTGATCTCAGCCTGGCCTGACTTGCAATCCTAATTCTTCAGCTTAGATAGTTAAGATTAACCAATGAAATAAGATCCTAGCACCAACAAAAAGAAAAAAGGTTTAATATGGGTCAAGTAAGTAGAATTTGGGTTAGGCATGCAACACATGATCCACATGCCACGTGAACATTAAGTGCATTGGGATTGGTAAACCCAGACTTGGAAACCAGTAGGATCAAGTCAAGAATTGATGCCCCTATCATCGGATTGTTTACATTCAAACGTTCAATCTTTTCCAATCAACTAAACTGATTATTATACTATTAGTGGCTTAATGTGTTTCATCTAAGGCTGTCAACTGGTTTTGGTTGACCTAAAAAAATAATCGGGTTGGGCTAACCTAATTTCGGGTTAGGCTGAATTTGGGCCCAACTTTTAGGCCCGAAGTTTTATTTGGACTCGAATAAAATATTTTGGGTTGAGTTTGGGCAAACCTCGGCCCGACTTAGCCCAACCCAATTGACAGCCCTAGTTTTATCTTAGACACATGACTCAAAAATCCATTCACTTCAAAGGGAAGGTAAACCGTTATCACTTTAGACCCTATAAAGGGGAGTGTGAACTCTCCATCCCCCTAAATAAAAATAATAATAATAATAATAAATAAATAAATAGAAGGAGA
Organism: Platanus orientalis; assembly: GCA_025762735.1. Taxonomy (NCBI): domain Eukaryota; kingdom Viridiplantae; phylum Streptophyta; class Magnoliopsida; order Proteales; family Platanaceae; genus Platanus; species Platanus orientalis. The sequence goes on along the minus strand of JAOXJP010228801.1, from coordinate 4,183 downwards.
ACTTCAACTCAGACAAAAGATGTCTCACTACTCCCATAGGAGTTAAAGGAGGGTGTTATGATGAATACACAATAGACAAGTCTATGCATATTTATCAAGCTGTCTTTTGAGGCATCGTGTGTCGAATGCTAAATTTGTATTGGTGTGATATCTCTCCTCCCATCTTTTACAAGGCATGTAAGAAGTTACACCTATCTTCAAGAGCGTATTCAACTATCTAATACATGTGTATCCAGAACTTATTTATGGATATAAGGTGTAAGATTCAAACATGAGTTGAAACAACAGCTTATAAGGTTTTTCTGGTGAACCCCTTAGGATTTGGTGCGCCCCTTAAACGAATGCCTAAGGTCGGTTCATATGCAGAGGTGGACACATGGTGCTGAAAAGTGAAAATCACCTCCCAAACTGTAAATCACTTTTTTGATGTTATGTGTCCACCCATTTATATGTGCGGACCTTAGGTGTTCATCAAGGAGGCACACAAAATCCGTGCCAATAAAAAACTTACTCATTGCGTATATAAAAACACCCTTGGGTCACGTTCTTCCGCCTTTGATTGAATCTAGAGAGGATTGCACAGATGATTTTGAAATGAATACATCTTCAAGTCCAAATAGCATTTTTTTCCCCTTTTTTGTACAAGCATGGTGAAGGAACCGCCAACCAACATGGTGGAAGAGACAACGTCAACACATGACTGCAGACAAATGTTGTTGATTGGATTTAAACCTTAGACCTTTTCTATACAGAGGTGGTGCCGAAACCACCAAGGCCCCAGCACATGTCAATTGCATAGCATGTCATTGAGTTCATTGGGCATACCTATGTTAAGAGTACTAACATCTACACTGATGGTGGATGAAATTTTTATTATTCTTATGGGATAGAGCATTTTTCCTCGGAAAATGAGAGTCTGAAAAAAAATAATAATAATAAAAAGGTTTCTTTTCCTTTGAAAGACACGTTCCAGATTTTAACATGGGAAAGGATCTGCTGCAGTCAAAACAACAAGTCTCTCCGTGTCCCCATACCATAGGTTGACACATGATGGCTTTTTGAATTTGGTGCCACTTTTAAATGGGGAACAAATGTTTATTTGAACACTTTTTTATGGTTTTAATCCTATAAACCCCATTTTTATGGGAACCATCTTTTTATTTGAAAACTGCTTTTACAATTTTAGTCCTATACACCTCATCTTTTGTGCGTCAACCTTTGGAGTTCACAACATGTGATTCATCTCCGGTCTAAATAGATAGGTACCACTCCAATCTCTGCTAAGGATGCGACACGATGCCTAACAAAGGGTGTGGTATTTATTCATTATGTATTTCCGTAATATCCTCCTTTGACCCATGTACATTGATTCAAACACCCTTTGTCAGGTCACATGTCACATTGATTAATAATAGTGTGGTATTTCAATTCAGATCGGAGATGATTTAAAATCTTCCCTTTGCAAATAGTTGGTGAGGGAAAGCACGGGGAATTACTTAATGGAAAATATGATACTTTTGCAATGATGACATCAATGCGAAATATGCTACCAAAGTGGTGTAACATGTATCTATTCCAAGACAAAAACTACACGCTAACTACCTTGACTTGATTTCTACAACGACCCAAGTTCAGAACGCAAAAACGTATTCTAAGTTCTTTTAAGTATCTTTTTTAGTTTTTACCACCCTAAAGTGGAATTTTTATAGCGCAAAACATTGCAGCACCTCAAGCGCTAGGCATTGACCGACATGTTGTGGAAAAAAGTGAAAAATACCCAACCCTACGTGCAAAAAATGGTTTTCACTTTTCCGCAGCATGTCACTCAGCACACAGCTAACCCTATGCACAAAAAGAAGTGTGTTTCATTTTTTCCTGTGGCGCGTCACTCAACGCCTGGCGCTTCTGGAGCACTATTGCGCTCCAAGAAATCCACTTTGCTGCCTCCCAAAAATATAAAATAAAGAAATAAAAAAAAATTCAAATAAATGGATGACTTTGTAATGGTCTTTTATGCTTTTCCTGCAAGAAAGAAGTTTCTCATCCTCTGTTGGTTTGAAAATCTTGACTTTGCCCGGAACCAGTTGGGTTTGTGCTTCAAGTATACATCAATCACCATCAAAATACAAAAGAGATAATTTCTATGAAAGGACATTAAGATGAAGGGTTAAAAGTGATTTCCATATGCTAGAGGATTGTGTCCGCTTCCCCCCCTTCTACGCTAACCTCTGCTGGGGTCAAGAGGGTGAACACACAAGCGTCAAAGGTGATTTACACTTCTTTTTTTTTTTTTTGGGTGGAGAGAGGGGGGGCAAGTAAATCATTTTTGGGGCTGATGTGTCCACTCCCCTGACCCCCAACAGAGGTTATCTTATAAGGGAAAGCGGACACAATCCTAAGTACTCCATGTGGATGTGTTCTAGCATTCATGTGGCGCTTCTGGAGCACTATTGCCCTACAAGAAATCCACTGTGCTGCCTCCCAAAAATATAAAATAAAAAGATTCCTAATAAATGGATGACATTGTATGGTCTTTTATGCTTTTCCTGCAGGAAAGAAGTTTCTCATCCTTTGTTGGTTTGAATCTATTGACTTTGCCCACAAAACCAGTTGGGTCTGTGCTACAAGTATACATCAATCACCATCAAAACACAAAAGAGATAATTTCTATGAAGGACATTAAGATGAGGAGTTGAAAGTGATTTCCCTCAGCTAGAGGATTGTGTCTGCTTCCCCCCTTGTACGCTACCCTCTGCTGGGGTGAACACACCAGCGCCAAAGTTGATTTACACTTTTTAGGGAGTAAGTAAATCATTTTTGGGGCTGATGTGCCCACTCCCCTGTCCCCAACAGAGGTTAGCTTACAAGGGAAAGCGGACACAATCCTCAATACTCCACGTGGACGTGGTCTAACATGAATAGTCTCTTGCCAATGCAGACAAATTAAAAAAAGTGGAGGGTATTTTGTCATGTATATCCTCACTATTCTCAATGTGTCAGACTTAGGGGCCTCTGGATGAGTGACGACAGGGCCACTTGAATTTGCTAATCCAGCCTCATTGTGTGGTGGATTACTTTACTTAAATGTGTAGGTTTGAATCATTTCAGTCTGAATGATTATGGAGATATGATTTGCCGGTATCAATCAGTATGTGATACATGTTTATGTTGAAAACGAGTATAAAGTAAAACCATCTTAGAAAATGAAAAAATAAAAAATAAAAGTTACTGTTAATATCCTTTCCTATCCTTCCCGTCCCCTCTTACTCCCATTGTGTTGGTTGGAATAGGTGGATGAGTAAATATATAAAGAAATGGGAACAGTTTGACACCCTATTTGGTTTAATCAGGTTTTCCCATTAGGTATTCCAATGCATCAATCAACATGACAGTGGGGTTTCTTGGGGGTGGTGGGGGGATATTGTTTCCCTTCCCTCCTTTTCCCCATGGCTTGGGTTAAAACTACAAAAACAGTGAAAAAATTCGTACCCATAAAATAAGTTTAATAGGGTTAAAACCATAAAAAAAAAGTGTGAACATTTACTCCCTTTTATTTTCATAAAAAAAGGCACCAAACTCAAATTATCATCATTGTCAAACTGTGTGAAAGGGGGATGGGGGGCAAACAGATTTGGGTGAAGCAGATCATTTCCTTAAGTTGTGTTTGTTTAAAGGTAAGCCATGTAAAGGGAGAGAAATGTTCTTTTTTTTTTTGTTTGTCGAGAAACCTCACTTTCATGCTGTTTGATGCATGAGAATACCAAATGGGAAAATTTGGTAAAATCACCTAGGCTATGTCTGGACGTCTGGATTTGGGCCAAATCCGGTGGAATCTAGATGAGGATTCCATTGATTAGACGAATTACACACATTTGGTAGATCGGATTAGAAAACTATTGATTTTCGTGCAAATCCAATGGAATTCATATCTTTGTATTTTTTTTTCTTTTTCCATCTTAGAAGGTCAGATTTGTGACTAAATCTGGTGGAAACTTCTCCCTATTTTGTTGACCGTTGATCTCTTGTGGATTCAAAAAAAAATGTTTTTTATTTCTTGACAATCAAATATCAAATATGATTATTTTATTGTATTTAATTCCTTTTCTAATCCTTTCTATTCCCTTGTACTTTTTAGATTCTCAAATTCCTTTTCTAATCCACTCAAATCTGAACATCCAGATGG
>JAOXJP010228800.1:0-11059 GCA_025762735.1 Platanus orientalis | reverse complement strand
TCTATATTCTATGTATACATTATTCTGCAAACAACTAGTATTTATTTCATATAAATAAAATACTTTAAAAATGAAATAAAAAGAACCATTTACTTGATTAGACAATTTGACAACAAATCAAACCCAAAATTGATCAAGACTAATGTTTGACACTATGTCCTTAAGACAAATTTTACCTTTTGTATTGATGCTTACGAACTCTTTAGGTGTCTGCTTCCTAAGATACAATGATTTATATACATAGAAGAAGCACTACAATTTGTGTGTCTGGCGAATCAAACTTATGTTGTACTCTCTCTTAGAACACAAACTCGTTATCATGCTCTCTATATACCTAATTCAGACATCCTCTATGATGCATAAGGAACATTATGAATTTTGAATTCGAAGAGTAATTAAAAAATCGAATAGTTAAAATGAAAGGAGGAACATTTATTTATAGACCTGTTCATGTTTATTTAGAACAGGCATAGGGACACAACTGTTGGTGTTCAAACAGACACAAATGCAAAAAATTGCAATTTAGTAGCCACCTACACATCTGTATCGAACAAACATGTGTGAAAGGGGATGTTTTAAGAAACACCTACATGTCCATACGGAATGGACATGTGTCAATAGGTGTGATTTAATAGCCACATATATGACTATTCGGTCCAACAGTCTCCAAGAGCATAACTGTAAAACTGTATGAATAGACACATCCCCATAAGGCCAAAACTATAAAAACCTGTTCAGAGAGACAAGTCCCCCATAGGTGTAACCGATTCTGGGGGAAAACAAAAGGAAAAAATGGTAATTAAAATTATATTTATTTTTTATTATTGACCCAACCCAACCCGACCTAGCCCGGTTTGGTTTGGTGCACGTGTGTATGTGTGTTTAAATATAGGCCTGGTCCATGTTGGCTAGGGCCTCCCCATCCACAAAACAGCGGTGCCCCTTGGGGTCCAAACTTATGTTCAACATTAGAGTATATGAACACACAAATTTTAATGGTCTAGTCTATGTGGGACTATTCAAATTTCACGCACTTTTACAAGTTTTATGAGTGATCAACTAGGCACTTTTGGAGACAATTTCTCATTCACCCATTAATGGTTTCATCAAACTATACAACATTGTTCTCCTCATTGAGGTGAACATGAATCCATGTGGATGCCCCAAAAAACTTGTGGGCCCCACTTTCATTTTGGCTAAAAAATGCCTACCCAATCAGATTTTGAATCTGGACACACAAATCTGGGTGTTTCAAAACTGTTTTCCAACAATAATTACACGTAAGCAGTGGTGGAGCCACGTAGGGGCAAGGGGGATGGTTGATATCCTCTGCGACACTGAATATTTACACCGGCCTGAAGCCACCATTCATGGGGTGCCGTGTGGTGTCAAGTACTAACAAAAGTGTGTGGGCCTCACCCTCATTGTCAATACCTAACACCATAAGGCACCCCATGAATGGTGGCACTAAGCCGGCACAAATATTCAGCGTCACAGAGGATATCATCCTAAAGAGGGGGGGGCGCAACTGCCCCCCTTAAATTATTGCGCCCCCCTTAAATTAAAAAATCCCCCCTCCCTATGTATTATACTCAATATGGAGAGTAAAGTTAATCTCGCCTGTTGGCCCCCCTTAAGGAATGCCACAGGTTTTGTGTGCCTCTTGAACTGACCCTAAACTGTCCCTGTCCCTTAAAAGAAGCAAATAAAACATAACAAATTTTTTCGACAAGGATTTTCTACACCTCCCTATCCTCTGCTAACCTCAGCCGAGGTCAAGGGGGTGGGCACATCAGTGCTAGAAGTGATTTACACACACCCCCAAAAAGTGTAAATCACTTTCGGCGTTGATTTTTTTGCCCCTTTGACCTTGGTGGAGGTTAGTAGAGGATAAGGGCAGCAAATAAAATCTCATCTCAATTTTTTTTTGCTGAACCCAGTTAAGTGGGCCCTATTAGGTTGAAATCTCAATGAATTGTCTCTCTTCTCCCCAGCTATTTCCCAATAAAACTATAAAAAAATGTCTTTCTCCCCTTCCTTTTCACGTTCACTATCTTTGTCAATATTGACCCTCGTCGAAGAAGAAAAAGAATCATAGTCTATAATGTAAGCAACCAAGCATTGATTTTGTTTCTTGTTTAATATACAACTTGTTGATTCTCTTTCTTTCGTTCCTTCTCACTACCGATACTGACCCTCGCCAGAGAAAAAAGGCATTTCACTCTACATATCTAGTTACATAATCTTGGCTCAAATTTCATCCACAATCCATTGATTTTTTTATTTATTTAAGTGGGGATAATTTAAATTTACTTATTTAAGTATTGGGAAGGTTACTGGATTGATTCTCGTGCACACTTAGACATTTAAAATGAAAGAAGAATAAACGTGATTTGAATCAAATATTCAATACTTGTTACAACGAAAAGGTCTTCTAGACCAATCATCTAGTTTTAGTGCTTCATCTTTCTTTAGTTGAATGGAGGGAATGAAACAGCTTGATGGGGAAATCCATATTAAGGGTCCTATTAGCCTATCCCGATTAACCAGCACAACCCCAACCCTATATAGACTGACCCAGAAAGTTTCGAAGGGGGTCGGCCCTAGCCCCCTAGCAAACCCTCCATGCTGAAGCCCTTGACCAAAAGATAGAATCATCCCTCGGTACTCGACCCCAAACATCCCACTAATGACTTCGACTGTCGCTCAAAGCACCCGACACCCGAAGACCGCTCAGAACCCCAAGGTCCCCGGGGACTCGGAGACTTCCCGACTTGTGGATGTGATAACCCTGACTGTTCAACTTAAAGATAAACATGATCCAAAAACTGTTATTTAAATAGAATATTCTCTACAATCAACCTACCAATTCTGAGAAAATGACAAAGAGAGCAGGGACGTAGCCAAGAACGTAGGTGACAACGACGTGCAAGAACATGGGGGAAACTGACATGTAAGAACATGGGAGGAAAGCAACATGTGAGATCCACCCTAATATGCCACCACTCAAGCCTATAAATATGGGCACCAATTCATCCTCCAAGTATGAGAAACCATAAACCCTAAAGAGAAAGAATGAGAGCTTGGCCTCTAAGATCCCATTATTTACTGACTTAACCATTGGAGAGCTAGAAGCTGGCACCCTGCAGGCCCCTAGCTTCCTGACCTCCTGTTGATCCGTGTATGCAGGACCGGCCCTATCGAGTACCTGGGAGGACCGTAGGACCATCTAATCATTGTAAATGGGTCCACTCAACCGATACGCTATCAGTTAGCACTGTCTAAGGGAAGCTTCATTTTTTACAGAACTTAAGGTCCATATGGTTAAAACCAGGCTGATGGTAGCTCAACAAGACCAGGGTGTTGGGATTGACAAATTGGAAACCTTTGTCCCCGATGGAGCATGCCCCAAAACCCTAAGGGTGGACATGCATGAGCAGAGGATTCAAGGGCTAACGGTGAATGTGCAGCTATTGATGGAACAGAATCGGGAGATCATACAAGAACTGAGGGGCTAAAGGGGTGCACTAGGTGATGATGATACAAGGCAGCCAAGATCTCACACCCCCTAGCCAGAAACCATGTCCAAGGGCATGAAGACGAAGCTATAAGCATCACCGCCTCCCGATTTTGAGAGGCAAGTCACCATGAAGAAAAGGTTCACATCCCAGGCTCTTGGGTGGAAAGGATGGAGAATATGAAAAAGGAGATGGTGACAATGAGAGAAGCTTTGAAAGGAAGAGCCCCAACCACCATCGACGAGCTAATCTAGAAAACGGACCACCCCTTCACCCTGGAGGTAATGGCTCGACCCCTCCTTGACAAGTTTAAGCCACCACAAATGGAGATGTTCGACAACGACAAGGACCCCCTAGATCAATTGGAGGCCTACAAAAAATGCATATGAACCTCTAAGCGACCCCTGATGAAATTATGTGTCGGGCTTTTTCAACAACAATCAAGGGGTCCACTAGGGTTTGGTTCAGCCGATTGAAGCCCAGTAGCATATCAAACTTCATAGAACTAAGTCGATAGTTCGTGGGCTATTTCATCGACGATCAAAGGCACCGAGCCAACCACTTATCTTTTGAATATCAACCAAAACAAGGGGGAATCCCTATGAGACTATATGTCCAGATTTAACAGAGAAATGCTACAAGTAGATGATGTCAAGGAGAAGATGATCGTAGCTACTTTTATGGCGGGGTTGCTGCCCTCCAAATTATTATTCTCTCTCCAATAATCTGTCGTTTTGCATGGCCGACCTCATGGTGAAAGTGCAACAACACATGAATGCTGAGGACACCCTCAGAGCCAGGCGAGAATAGGATGTTGGGCCTAGTGAACAGTCAGACAAGAGAAAGAGGGAACAACAGCAAACACTAGAAGAGGATAGAGGCTACTGGGTGAAAGAAGGCAATGACAACTATGGAATCAGGCCACAAGTCAACCTCCCCCCAAGTATGTTTCAAAACTATACCCCTCTTAATACACTAGTGAAGTAAGTGTTCCTCCATATCAGGGATGACCCAAGCATCAAATGGCCTGAGAGGATCCACGCTCCGCCAGAGAAGAGAAGCCGTGACAAGTATTGTCGCTTTCATCGGGACTATGGTCACGACACCAATGATTGCTTTGACTTGAAGGAGTAAATAGAAGCCCTCATCCAGCAAGGGTGGCTACAAAGATTTGTCATAGGATGACAGCAGGGTAGACGTGGGAGCACCCATCGACACCCTCCTGCTCGAGAAGAGAAAAGGCCTGAAGGGCTAATCGGGAAGATAAGGATAATAGCTGGAGGGTTTATCGGGTGAGGAGAATCCAACTCAGCAAAGAGGTCACACATGAGATAGATCCTAGTGGAGAGAGACCAACAAATGATGATGACAGAGAGGCCGACAAAGCATCTCAAGTCAGAGCACCCTATCATCACCTTCTCTGTAGAAGATGCTTGGGGGATGAGTCAACCACACAATGACCCTTGGTAGTGATGCTAGTAATTTCAAACTACCTCACACACCGTATCCTCATCGATAATGGGAGCTCAGCGGACATCCTGTACCTCCCGACCTTCAATCAAATGGGTTTCAGATGAGATAAACTCAGGCCCATCCAAATGCCATTGGTGGGGTTCATAAGCCACCAACTACTCCCGCTAGGAATGATCAATTTGTCAGTCACCGCTGGTACGGGAGATCGACAGAAAACCTGGGTGATAGATTTCTTGGTGGTCAACTATCCTTCATCCTACAATGCAATACTCGAGAGGCTAACGCTGAATCTGCTGAGGGTAGTCACATTAATATATCATCTATTGATGGGCTTCCCAACTGAGGGGGGAGTCGGAGAGGTTAGGGGAAACCAATTGGCAGCCAAAGAATGCTATATGGCCTTGCTTAATGGGGAGCGGGCCCCAAAAGAAAGCATGTTGATCGATAGCCTAGAAGTCTGAGATGAGAGGACCCGAACAGTGGTAGAACTGGGAGGGGAACTGGAAGATATTTTCCTCAATCCTAACACACCTGATGGAGTCACCCGAGTAGGATCAAACCTGCCAGGAGAATTCAAAGCTCAATTACAGGACTTTCTTATCGAGAATTGAGATGTGTTCGCTTGGATGCATGAAGACATGCCTCGCATAGATCCCCGGATGGCTATGCATAGGTTGAATGTGGACCCTGCCTCGAGGCCCATCAAGCAGAAAAATAGAAATTTTGCTCTAGAATAAAATCAGGCGATTACAAAAGAGGTAGAGAAATTTTTTGTAGCTGGTTTTATAAGGGAAGTCCACTACCCCAACTGGTTGGCAAATATAGTAATGGTATAAAAACCGAGCAAAAAATGGCATATATGTGTCAACTTCACTGATCTCAACAAAGCATGCCCAAAGGATAGCTTTCCACTCCCGAGGATCGACACCCTGGTAGACTCAACAGCTGGCCACCAAACCCTTAGCTTCATGGATGCCTTCTTGAGGTATAACCAAATAAAAATGCACCAGCCCAACCAAGAGAAAACCACCTTCATCACTGATTGAGGACTATACTGTTATAAGGTCATGCCCTTCGGACTGAAGAATACGGGGGCTACTTACCAAAGGCTCATCAATGAGATGTTTAAAGGCCAACTCGGGAGGAACGTTGAAGTGTACGTAGACGACATGCTGGTGAAGAGCCTTCAAGTCAAGCAGCACCTCTCTGATTTGAGCGAGACCTTCCAAACCTTGAGGAAGCACAAGATGAAGCTCAACCCCAACAAATGTGCCTTCGGGGTGTCAGTTGGAAAGTTCCTTGGGTTTATGGTGTCTCAACGGGGAATAGAGGCCAATCTTGAGAAGGTGAAGGCCATACTCGATATGCAGACTCCTAGAAACATAAAAGAGGTGCAATGTCTAGACGGGAGGATCGCCGCCTTAAGCAAATTCATTTCTTGGGCCACAGACAAGTACTGCCCCTTTTTTTGCCTACTAAAGAAAGCGTTTTACTAGGACGAAGAGTGAGACAAGGCCTTCCAAGAGCTTAAGGACCACCATGGCCACCTGCCACTGATCAATCAACCAAAGCAATGAGAGGTGCTCTATGTATACCTATCAGTATCAGATACGGTGGTAAGCTCAGTGCTAGTAAGAGAAGAGGTCAGGGTACAAGCACCAGTATACTATACAACGGGGCTTTTAGGGGGTAGAGGAAAGGTACCCGAGGGGGGAGAAGATGGCTTTTGCACTAGTCATCACTGCTCGACGATTTAGGTCCTATTTCCAAGTCCACATCATCTGGGTCCTAACAGATCAGCCGCTCAGAACCATACTGCATAAGCCCGAGACCTCGGGAAGACTGGTCAAGTGGTTAGTAAAGTTAAACAAATTTGACATCGAATACCACCCTTGGGGAGCCATCAAAGGCCAAGTTGTGGCAAATTTCATCGTTGAGTACACTTATGCATCGGACACCAAGACCGAAATACAAGACGAGCAACAAGAAGAAGCAGACCAGGTAGAGGGGATCGTACACATGGACAGTTTCTCCACCAATAGTGTAGTAGGGGGAGGAGTCATCTTGATCATGCCAGAAAAAAGTAAACTTAAGTATGCCATAAGGTTTGGGTTCAAGGCAACCAACAATGAGACTGAGTACGAATCAATGATCACAAGGCTACGCCTCACCCGAGCACTTGGTGCTAGAAGAATAAAGGTCAGTAGCGACTCCCAGCTGGTGGTTGGATAAGTACAAAGGGAGTATGGGGCGAAGGATGGCCGGATGAAACAATACATTGCCATAGTTGAGAAAGAGAAGTCTCGGTTTGGGCATTTTAGCATACAGCGGGTCCTATGAGGGGATAATGAAGAAGCCGACAGGTTAGCCAAACCTACATCATCCGCCATTGAAAACCTAGCCCCTGAGATCCTCATCAAGCACCTACCAAGCTAAGTATCAAAATAGAGGGAGATAGGGAAGTCAACATGGTGAATCCTGAGTGTGAATGGGCTAGTCAAATCATAAGATATTTGAGGAAAAACGAGTTACCAGAGGATAAGGGAGAAGTGAGGAAAGTAAAAACACGAGTTAATCGGTATCTATTTCTTAGTAACACTCTTTACAAGAGAAGCCTCACTCTCCCCCTGCTTAGATGTTTATCCGAGGAAGAAGCTGATTATATACTTCGAGATATACACAAGGGGACATATGGAAGTCACTCGAGAGGAAGGACAATGATGCATAAAGCAATTAAAGCCGGGTATTATTAGTCATCTATGTTAAGAGATGCCACACTCCTCGCTCAAAGGTGTACCAAATGTCAGAGGTTTGCCAACATCCTCAAGAATCCCGAAAAAGAATTAGTCCCAATAGCGGGGCCCTAGCCTTTTACACAGTGGGGAATTGACATAGTTGGACCATTCCCCATAGGGAAAGGACAACTGAGGTTCTTAGTGGTGGCCATCGATTACTTCACCAAGTGGGTAGAGGCTGAACCCTTGGCGAAGATCACCGAGAAGAACAACTGAGACTTCACCTAAAAGTCCATTGTGTGCTGATTTAGCATCCCTCAGGTCATTATTACTGACAACAGTCAACAGTTTGACAACGCCAGATACTGGGAGTTCTGCACAGAGCTCGGCATCAAGAATCGCTTCTCTTCCCTTGCTCACCCCCAAGCCAACAACCAAGTGAAAGCCAAGGAATTGCCAAGTGTCCTGTGGACATGTCACACCATGGTAAGGACCCCCACAAGAGAAACACCTTTCCCACTAGCTTTCAAAACTGAAGCGGTAGTACCTGTCGAGATTGGAATGGCCACTTACAGAATAGCAAACTTCAACACAAAGAAGAATGAGGAAAGCCTAACAAACAATCTTGACCTATTAGAAGAAAAGAGAGACGAAGCCACACTTCGAGCGGCCGCTTATAAGCAAAAAATGGCTAAGTATTACAATTCCCGAGTCAAGACAAAGAGATTTCCATCGGGGACCTAGTGCTTAGGAAAGTAAGTTTATCCATGCAAGATCCAACTAAAGGAAAGCTAAGATCAAGTTGAGAAGTGCCCTACCGAGTGACACACTGTAATAGGCCTGGGACTTACCATCTAGAAACTATACGGGCGAAGCCCTTGCCGCAACCATGGAATGTAAAGCATCTAAGAAAATACTATCAGTAAACTTTGTGTTATAACTCTAATGAAACCCTCTAAGTTATGCAGGGTCGACAACGTTTCAGGTCATCGTGCTCGAGCTACAAGACTAGTCCCAGGTTACAAAATTAGCCCTCAAGTCATAAGACTGACCATAGGCCACAAGACAGACCCATCCTCCTAGGACAGGCTACAAGACTGGCCCCAGGTTACAAGATTAGCCCTCAAGTCACAAGACTGACCCATCCTCCCAGATCAGGCTACAAGACTAGCCCCGGGTTACAAGATTAACCATTAAGTCATAAGACTGATCCTAAGACACAAGACTGGCCATCCCTTCATATTGGGCTATAAGACTAGCCCCAAGGTCATAAGGTTGATCCTCTGGTCACAAGGATGACCTCAAGTCTCAAAACCAAGCGATTCCTTGGCTGAAGAAATGCAAGGTAAAGGAGGATCTTGTGAGTCAACTAAAAGAGCCCGAACCATGTTGAAGAAAGTGCACCCCCCTTTTATCAAGTAAGTATGGTTATACCCCCTCATAAATAAGATAAGTAAATTAGGGAAATAATTAAGAGTACCTGGTGGCATCACCCGAGAAAGACCCCCATGCGGGGAAAGGGCTTAAACCCTAAAGGAATGTCACTGAGAACCCTCATTTTTCTAAAAACAAAAGGGGAGACTTAAAAGACTATGGGCTAGTAAAGGAGGCTTGGTCCCTGATATACCTCCACACTTAGAAAATTTAGGTTGATTTTAGCTAAATACTTACTTCTACTAGTCTCTAAAACACTAACCCCGATGGTTTCCAACACTTAGAAAAATTTGACGCTACTCACCTCCACTCGGAGAAAAATTAATTACCCCGAGACACACTCATACTTAGAAAAATTTATAACACTCTTAATGCTACATACCCTGGCCTACACAAACCAACACTCCGAGAAAAATTTAAAGAAAAAGGCTCAGATTGTAAACTAGAAATGATACACGTGGATAGAGACAAAAGAAGATTTCATTAACATACTAAAATTTTACAAGGGTAAAAAAATGAAATACAATTATCCTTGGGGGTTATCATCCCCCACTTCCACCTTTCCCTCTCCCAGGACAACTTCCTCTTGGATAACCTCCCCGATGTATCTTCTGCCAGTTCCTCAACTGGCCCCTCAGTCACTACGCCTTGTTCTCTCTCAACTGCCCCCTCGATGACCACGATTTCTTCTTTGCCAACTTCTTCTTCTTCTTGCTCGTCCCTGACCTCAGCCTCAGCCTCAGCCTCATTGGGCTTAATAGATGAGAAGTCTAATTCAGGATACCGATCGACTACTATATCCCGAAACTCCTCAAAACCTTCCCAGAAGCAATCGGCCTTGACAATGCCGAAAGCATCCGAGGCCAGGTACTAGGCTTCGGCTGCCTTAAGGGCCTTTTTCATCATCTCCTCCTTTTCTTTCTCTCTCTCCACCTCAGCCTCAAGGCGTGCCTGTTCTAAGGCATCGGCTACTTCCTTTTTCATCCAGCTCTCGAGGGTCGCATTGAAATTGTTCTTGATCTTGATGCAGCGGATCCTCTCGTGTCCTAGCTCATCCCTGGTCATTGTAACACCTCGTGCTGTACTAAAGGGGTAAAATCATAATTTCACCTTTATAAGGGTAAAATTATCCTTTCACTTACTTATACAGACCTTAGAATGGTTTAAGAACCCATTAGACTAATTTAGAAATATAGAACCCAAATTGAACCTAAAATTATTCAAGTTTGAAAGTTTTCCCAACTACATAATTAGGATAACTTCCTGGGCTCACTAACACCAATCCTAAGTGAACTGGTGTATGAGACATATCTTGTTGGAAATTTCATCGAGTCGTCTTTTTAACGCAACAAACGGTGCCCAATTCTGAGTTTTTTAGAGAAAGTTATAGCCATTTTTCCTAGAGCGGGTTTTGCTGAAAAACCTAGGGACTCTCAGGTTTCTCAGGCTGAGGGCTCGCCTAGTTAGGAGAGGGCTAGCCCAGGGGGATCCAGAGGGCTTGCCTATTTAGGGAAGGGCTCGCCAAGGGGGTCCAGAGGGTTCCCTATCGAGGGGAGGGCTCCGGCTCCCAAAACCAAAACAATAAAAAATGCTAAAAATGCCAAAAAAAGTGATTTTTTTTATGTGGCACTTGCTCATTGGTCCCCTAAACATGTGGGATCTCATCTTAGGCAAGTTATAACCCTACTAAAACCTCAATTATGTCATTTTCCCTCATTAGAATAAAGGGGAAAAGGGTTAGGAAAAGTTAGAAGCTAAATGTGGGAGGTCTACCCTAATTTGGTGAGTTTCACTTCCAACCATGGAAATTCTTCTAGAATAACTTATTTTTCTACTAGAACTTCTTAGTTTCATTCACTTAATATTAAATCTACTCTGATATTGTAAAAAAAAGTTATT
>JAOXJP010228799.1:0-11059 GCA_025762735.1 Platanus orientalis | reverse complement strand
ACTTTATTTTTGAATTTTCCTTTGATTATGAGTAGCTAAACCCCTAGCTAGGGCTAGGGGTCAAACATGGATTCTTACGAATGAAGTTTTGATTCGATTTTGGCTTTCATGATTATTACATGAAGTGATTGTGCTAATGATTTTTTTTATGAATGTTGCATGTTTGCATATTTCTCGAGATTCGTCATAGACTCTGGTTACGTCGGATCCTTGGGTAAGTTTCTACAACATGATAACATGGTTTTGCATGTCTTTAAATAATAATTGAATGAGTACTCTTTAATGATAATCTTTGATCTAAAAATTATGCAGTTGGCTGATTCATCCTTTCAAGGAGATGTTTACACACCATTAGATTCTCTAAGATCCAACGTTGACCCTAGTTACGCTGGATGCTAAGGAGAATCTTTGTGTTGTGTTAGTGAACCCTTTAGTGACTAATCAACAACTGCATAATTTGAGGGTTAAGATATTCCCTGTTTTTATTGTTAAACACTCCGGTTGGAAAGAACACATCATTCTCCTCCAACTGAGATAACTGAATCAAAGTTTATTTATGATTTTCCATGAGTAGCCTCAACCCCTAGTGTTCATCTCTTGATTTAATCTATCGCTCTTTAGTTCATTTCTATCATTTCTTTAGAATTAACATATTCAATATTTTGTTTCCCACTTTGTAAACATAATCAAACTCTCTTTTCAATTCTTGCTAATTTTCTATTTCTATCTTTTTCCCTTGTAGTTGTTTGTTCTTCGGTCCCTGTGGATCGACCCTGGTCTTACCGAGTTTTTACTATTTTGTTTCACCCTGCACTTGGGGGTTATTTTGCTATGCGTAGTGTGCTCTTTGGAGTGCATTATTCAGATCGTAGAAATTACGATGGCCCCAGATGACTTTTATATGATGACATGGCTGTCTATAGAGGGTTTCCCTCCTTCTTAGGTGATGGACTCCTCATTTGAGTTAGTCCATAAATGCTTGGGGCCTTAACCTATAGTCTATGACAAGGAGATCGAGGGGGTCTTGCCTTCGTGGTTTGAGAAAACCTATGTCATGGCCACCGATGAGAGCATGCCAAAGGAGATAGACATCATTATCTAGGCATTTCTAATATCCTTGTTGAGCTGGTCCATCTTCTGCTTGAAGAGTGGTCGGATGTACTTTCAACTTATACCAGCCTTGGAGGATTTGGACCGGGTAGGGACGTATTGTTGGGGTAGATCCATCTTAGGGTGAATGTACTTCAACATGAGTAGAATAGCCAGTGGAGGGGCACACACATTTGTTTGCCTCCATTTTTTTGTGGGAGGTAAGCATTTACCTGAATTTTCTTTACTTTATTATTATTATTTTACTTATTGTTTTCTAACATATGTCCTTGGTAACATGCATGTGTGGTGTTATGAGCGGTTGACACCTCTAGCCCCAGGAGGAAGGGTGCAAACTTATTCCCCTTTCCTTTTGTCGAGAGATGGGCCACCTCCCATACTTGTCATAAGAAGAGGAAGCCGATTATAGTATTAAGGAGGGAGCTAGACTAGCTTCTTTCTTCTCATGTACATGAATTTATTCTTCTCTCTTTTTTATTTGTTATATGAATTTTACTAACCCTTATTTTGTGCTTTTAGGTCAATAGGGACCCTTGGTCCAAATGGGGCCTTGACGGGGACATAGTAGAGGAGAAGGCCCGAGCCCTTAACTAATCTTTATTGAGGGTGATCCTTATTGCTCTAGGTGAGATTGAGTGGCACCAGGGGGAGTGTTGCTGGAGGCAACTAAGACACCTTGAGGAGTTTGTGGTTCCTCGTTTTCCCCCTTGTGTGATCGAGATAGAGGGCCCTGTAGGGAGGGGTGACGTTGGTGAGGACGCTTAAGAGTATTTAGTTCCTAACATGGACAATGCCGAATGGTAGGCCACTCAGACATATGGGCCCTTAAGAGAGCCAGTTGAGCCCCAAGTATAATTCTTTTCTTAATTTTTATAATTTTTATTCATTATTTAATTGAATTTGACTTAATTGATTCTCAATCCTTTTGACAGGTGGGTTCTAATACCAGGGACCACCCAAAAGGTGAATCTTTGGAGGCAGCTACTCTTGTGCCCCCAACGAGGAGAGGGAGGGAAAGGAAGCCCCTAGAGGAGGAATACTCCTCTATAGAACTATTGGCTAAGGTACTCAAGACAGTCATAGTGACTAGTGCTTAAGGGGGGTTGCTAGAGATGCGACTCCCCAAGAATGAGATTCTCCACAGGCTAACAAGGTCCAATACACTGGTGAGGCAAGTCCACCTAGATCATGTGGTGGAGGTTGCCTCTCTCAAGAAGTACTTGGTCTAGATTGTTGAGGTCATAGTTTAAACCTTTTCCTCTTTTTTTCTTTTATAAAACTATTATGTTGCTGAATTGGCCACAATTGGACTAGAGTCTGTAACTGAGCCTAGTGCTGTGAGCAAGCCTATGGCTACAACTAAGCTAGAGCCTACGACTAAGAATGGAGCTATGACTGCTTGACTTGATGCAACTTGGCTTAGAGTTGTGACTAAGTTGGATCCTGTGACTAAGAGGTAAACCATGATTGCTTGTTAATGGACACGATTATAACATATTGCGACTGTGGATTCCTATCAGCGATTTGCTAGTGTGACTAGACAATCTCAATAGCGAGTACACCACAATTTTATGATTTTTCTAAGTCTAAGGGAGGCCTTCTCTAGGAATTTGGCCCACATTTGACCACCCATCTTACTTTCAGTTTTCATGTAGCAATTTAGGTAGTATATTACCAAATTTTGTAGAAACCAAGAAGGGTATAGTGGGGGTTACACGCCTACGAGTGGTTGAACCATATGTTGTAAGTGCATTATCCTTGACAGATATCAACATCGCTGTAATAGAAACCTTCAGAACCAAGGAAACTTCTCCTACGAGGGGGTGGACTTCCTGAGTTGGATGTGACTACTCTGACAGGGCTGATCTTTCTATGAGGTGGTAGGTCATTGCAACCATGTTAGGTGGTGGGGAGATGGGATCCTTAACTCATATCTTTGGTGATGATGGTGTCATAACTGTGCAACCTTGTGGGGTGGTAAGAGAGGCCATCTATGGTTGCAACTTTGTCATTAGGAATCCTAGAAGGAAGTGAGACACCCATTAGCACGATGGAATGAGAATAGAGATTAGAGGAAAGCATGTCCCACCAGGCATGCTAGAAATTTGTAACACCAAATTTCGTTGCTCTAAAGAGAGGATTGAAACTTGATATTCAACTTACCCAATCTTTCAAGGGTTAGTTTATTGTTTTAGAAGGGAACTATTACTTAAAACTCTCTCAAAGAAGCTAGTTAATCACTACTATTCTTGACAACAAACCTCTAATTATCATCTTGTTACTCAACTTGTAAACGAAGCAAAAGTTGCATAAAATATAAAAATATGGAGAAGAAGAAAATATAATGAAACTTTGACTCTTTTATTTAACTCTTCAAATTACAAGATATGTTCTAAACTTAAGAACAATATTTTACAATCAATCTTACTTAGCCATAGGCATCGCTCTTCAAAATTCAAACTCTAGTGTTGTCTTCTTGAAAGGATTTGTAGAGCTGTATTGACTTGCAACCTTGTGGAAGAGAGAAGCTTTCTAGTTTGCATACTTTGAGAAGTTGGAGAAGATAAAGTGTGCTTCAAGTTGTCTTAAACTTCAAAGTAAGAACTTGTGAACTTAGTATCTCTATGCAAGAGTGTAAAGAGTGCCAAATTCGTGCTCCTTGCTAGTATATATATATATATATATGCAGATGAATGGAGTTGGAGTCCATATCAAATTCCTCTTCTTGTTGCATGAAGAATCCTTTTCCATGTGAGAATGTATTGTCCCATAAACCTGAACATATTGGGCCTCTTTTATGTGAGTTTGTACTTCTATTAGTCTTTTGGGTGTACTAGGAGTCCATTGGTGTCGTTGCTATGTAAAATAACCTCCAAAGTTCGAATTGAAATCAAATTCATATTTTTGGTTCTGTGTTCTGCGACTGTGCTTTCACCCGCAGCTACTGCTTGGCCCACGACTAGATGATCAATTGTGGAGACTATCCTAGGCACCTATGACTGTATGGGTGGCAACAACTGGTTAGTCAGTCGCGATACGTACCCTCTAGTGGTTAGGGGTATTTTTGTAATTTTATTAGTTGTGACATGTTTCTTGTGTCTATAAAGACAGACAAAGGCAATGATGATATGTTTAGTAGAGAGATTTAAAAAGGTTTTGGGATGACAAGTACCATCTTGATGACAAGTAGCCGTGTGATGGCAATGAGATGAATCAATAGTTATTGGTAATAGTGATAGTGGAGGAGGTGGTACTAATGAGGTCTGCTGAGAAAATGATACAACTTCATCATTAGTTAGAAAAGTGGTTGTAATTGGGGAAATACCATCACTATCAGGCTGAGGGGTAGGTGTTGAAGTTGGTATGGGAATTAGAAATGTAAAAGTTGATGGAACTTGAGGAGGATTGATGGATGAATGGACCCGCAAAACAAAAAAATAGAAGGTTTCTTCATTGTACACAACATGCATGGAGGGAAACATAGATTCGTGTTGATTTTGGTCTAAAGAACTAATACCCCTTCCATGTTTCATTTTAGCCAAAGAAAGATACATGGCATGGACTTGGGATTGAGTTTGTCCTTTTTATATGAACCAAAGTGTGAAAAGCACTCGCATCCAAAGACCTTAAATATAGAATAATTGAGTATATACTGAAATAACATCTCATAAGGTGATTTTTTATCCAAGACAATGGTATGTAGCCAATTAATGAGATACATGGTAGTTGTGAAAGTTTCTAACAAAAAATGTTTTGGCATTGAGGACTAAAACATTAAGACCGTGTCCATCTTAGTAGTGTGTCTATACTCTCTTTCTACTATACCATTTTGTTCTAGTGTTTGAGGGGGTCAACGATCATTGACTCGCTGACTACAACCATGATTAGTAAAGAGAACTATTTAGGACCCATGATCATTAGGAAAGGCCGAAGTGTGTCTACTACACCATTGTTCATGTATTAATAACCGAGCATGAAGCTCATTAAAGGATGGTGTTTCAGTTTAATTTTCCACGAAAATAACAAACTGATCATTTGAACCTAAACCATTTAGAGTGTAAGTAACCAACTCAGAATAAAAGACTTTAAGTCCTATGATAGCAAGAAAGTCAACAATAGTTTTCATGGTATTAGGATATTTGGT
The DNA here is from genome assembly GCA_025762735.1 of Platanus orientalis. NCBI lineage: Eukaryota > Viridiplantae > Streptophyta > Magnoliopsida > Proteales > Platanaceae > Platanus > Platanus orientalis. The sequence goes on along the minus strand of JAOXJP010228799.1, from coordinate 5,805 downwards.
AACAGTTTTAGAGTCCTTTTGCAGTGTGTGAAGTTTATTAAAAAGATAGGTTTTTGAGCTTGGGACTGTTGAAAAAAAAGTTCTTGCAAAACATTTCATATCTCTTTAGAAGTGGGAAAACCAAGATCTTTGGCTGCAAGCTCTGCAGTAAGATTTTCATTGATGCAACTTTCAACAAAATGATAAATTTTCCACAAGGTTATATATTTTGGATTGAAAGTAATAAAGGTGGTTTGTCTCGAGTCTTTACTTGTGTCACGAGTTTGAGAAGGCTATGTGATTGAGCCATATACATACCTAATCAGATCTATGCAAGTAAGTATAGACTCATTTTGATCTCTCTAAAGAAGATAATTAGTGTTGTTTAACTTAGTTGAGCCAAAATTAGTGACATTTGCAGTAACGAATGAAAATGTCAAAGTGGAAGATGATGCCATGTGAGAAAGAAAGGGAAAAAAAGATAGTGAATCATAATGAGAAGATTAATAAAAGAGAGATTCAAAGGAAGTGATTCTTTAAGTTGAGGAAGCAAGGGATATGGATGGAGCATACCTCTTTAAGGTTAGGGTAGACAGACCTAAACATCATCACCGTGAATGAATCTCTTTGTCCTCATATTAGGAGAAACCTTGCTTTGATACCATACAAGCTAAATTAATATCAAGACTATTTTGGAGAGAAATGCATGACCTAAATGGGTCTATGACTATGGTAATTATAATAAAATTCCTGGTATGGATTTGTTGTTTTTGGTATTAGACAATTATGGTATACCAATATTACATGTTTTATTGTTTTATGGTTTGAATAGTTTTTTAAGATCGACTCTCAACCTGATGCCACCCTCCTTCTTTATCCAGGCCTGGGACCGACAATGTCTGAAGATACAAACATTGGCGGAGTTGTATACCAATATTACATATATATGTTAATTGAGGAATATAGAGAAAGAGAATCAATCACTTAACTATAATACAAGGGAAGAGAATCAGTTACCTGCCTATAATATGGCAATATACTCATAAGGTAATAGGATCAGTAAGTCAATGGAGTGTATCACCATTATTACATGGTAAACACTCTGACCAAGGTGAGAGTACCAAAGCCAAAAGCCAATGAGGCAGGATTTGGTAGGAGTGACTAATGTCACCCTAAGGTAAGACTGACATAAGGGGTTGACACATTAGCACTGAAAAAGTGATTTACACTTTTTTGGGGGATGTTTTTCACTTTTTGGTGCTGCTGTGTTGGCCCCTTATGTCAATCCTACCTTGGGGTGACATAAGTCAGTCCTAACAAATCCTTAGGAAGAGCCTATGGGGGCATTCAGGATGCAAAATACTTAAATAACTTCCTATTTGAGATGAAACAATACTTTCGAGCATCCAAGTATGCCTTAGAAGAGACTAAGGTGTTTATGGCTATCATGTCTCTGTCAGGCAATGCCAAACTGTGGTGATACACTCAATACGATGACATAAAAATTGGGCTGTGCACCATTCCCTTGGAAGGATTCTAAGAAATCTCAAGAATCAATTTTCCTCCATGAATGTCGATTATATCACCCAAAAGAATTTACGCTGGTAACACACTGGCATTGTACGAGAGTGTCAAGAAATTCGTATCACTCATCCTTGACATCAGGGCCTTGTCCGAGAAAGACAAACCATTTTACTTCCTCGAAGGTGATTCTGATTTTGGTCTTATTCTCCAACTGATTATCATTCTAGAATCCAAACCAATCACCTTAGTAAAGCCCAGAATCGATTTTAACCAAGAATCGGAATCCAGAATCCAAACCCAACACCCCCTAAGTTGCTCAATTTTCAATTTCTCCGGAGTGAGCGGAAGAAGTCTTTGAAATGTTGCTCATAAGTAGCTATCCATTTACCTGGAGTTTCTTTCACCATTAATTATGGTGTTTAAAGTCAGACCGCTCCTACACTGAAAAGGAGCTTAAAGTCGTCGGATTAAAATTGAACTGCAAGGATTATATACCTTCGCGTGAGGGATGAGTCCCATTATTTTGAATCTGAAACGGAGTTGGTGGCTTCTGAAAGGTAGTAAGGAGATTGATCGGACGTTTACCAGAAAAGATAAGAATGATCGAATTGAGATGACAGTTACGGTCCATATCAATGGTTTGAGCCACCCACAATTAAAATCGCTATTCTCGTTGGAATTTGTCAATCCTCCGTACCCTTTTATTTTATTTTATTTTATTTTTTCTTTACATTTCTTCCTCACTTTTCTAAAAATATAATAATACGTTCAGTAGATTCAGTTTTTCTATATAAAGGGCTGTTGGTTTATCAATGTTACGCACTCTTTCTTTCTAGGATAGTCTGATTTGATTTTGTTTCTATCGGTAAGTAATTTTGCTTTTGTTTTGTTTCCTCTCCTGTATACATGCCTTGGTTTAACACTTGATCTGCTTTTGAGTTTATAGTTTCTTTTGGACATCTACTTTTTTTAAGAAGATAAAAACGCTTTCCTTAACTAATGCTAACGGCCATTCCTTGTCAGGCAGTGGACACATCAGCTCCAAAAAGTGAATGTGCTCTTCCCAAAAAAGTGTAAATCACTTTTCAAGGCTGATGTATCCACCCCCTGACAGTGTGCTGTGGTTAGCATTAGTTAAGAGAAGCGCTCATAAACTGATCCCCTACGTTTTTAACTTATACCATTATTTTTTAGACAGAAACAAATAGAAGAGATATATTATGAAATGAATTATGGCTATGTCTGTTTGCAAAGATTTTGATAGAAAATGTGAGAAAATAATTTTATTTTTTTTGAAAAAAGTTATGTTTCACAATTGGAAAAGAATCTCCAACACTTACATTTGTTTGTGAGGACATAGAGGAACAGAAAAATTGGGTGTAGGAGATCCTTTTCCAATTGTAAAACATAACTTTATGTGAAGAAAAATTTTATTTTCTCACACTTTCTTCTAAATTCTTTCAAAATCTTTGTAAACAGACAAAACCTACAGAAAAAAATGAGAGAGATTTGATAGATTTTAGGAGAAAATTTATGATGAATAGAGTAGTTGGACATGTTAGGAAAAGGAAACATTAAAAACAATTTTTAGATAATATAGAGATTTTAAAAGAGAAAATCTGCATGGATATAGTAGTGGAACGTGGAGGGATATATGATATGAAATCTATGAATAAAAGTAGCTGGGATATCCATATCAACGCCAGGAAATATTAATGTTTGGGGGAAATAAACTTTTACATGTACTCTCTCACTCTATTCAAAAGGAAGCAAATTGTAACCAAAATTGGTGTGACCATTGAATAAACACAACATAGGTTGACACATGGGGTGTATAGGGTTAAAAGCATAAAATAAAGTCCAATTGAATAAGTAGGTGCTAATGGAATCTTGAAGTTCAATTCTGTTTTATGGTAAAATACTGTTTGGGTAAAACAATTACATTTTATTTGGTGATTCTTAGTGAAGTATTTGCCTTCAACTAACATCACATAGATATATCTTAAATAAAGCAATCAACCATCTCTCAAAAAACCTTAAGGTTGTAAGAGAGGTTAGAATTAATATATTTAATATATATTTTAACACTCCCCCTCAGGAGGGATACTTGTGGACAACAAAAGTGGGGGAGCTAGGTGTGAGTCCACAGAAGGTGCATACATGCACACAGAAATTAACCGTCTCTCCTAAAACCGTAAGGTTGTACGAGAGGTTAGAGTTAATATACTTAATATATATATTAACAATATCTTATTTCTTTCTCTCTTATTCTAGTTTTATGCATCCTGAAGCTATCTATTGATAAAATGGTTTGTTTCAAATGGGTTCTTGAAGTGATCAATATTTTGATTGTTCTTATATTGATCCCAAGCTTGTACTTGAAGAGTTTGCTTTCTTTTAATAGGTGAACTTAAGGAATGGGCTATAGCATTGAAAATGGGACCGAAGTTACAGTCAAACCGGTTAAACCTGAATTGATTATGGCATCAAATCCAAATTTTTAAAACTTACTAGTTTTAAAAGATTATATGCTTTTATCATTGTTTTGAAAACCCTACGTATATAAAGCCACAGTAGACCCTCTTCCCAACTTCCCTCTTTCAGTTTCCTATTTTAAAACAACTGAAATATTAGAAAACCTCAATCTTTGGATTATACACATCATCAAGATTATCAAACACCCTGCCGTAGCATATGGTAAAAGATGTGTGATCAGCCTAAATAACAAATAATCTGCAACATTACAATTAAAGGATATGACTACATGGCATTTTAAAAGAATAGACAAAGGTTGATATTGCTGTAAATATTTGGGCTCCTAATCACTAAGAAAAGTGAATAATCTGCCCCTTGTCGTAACCAATTTATGTTAAAATCAATATTTTTTTTCTAGTTAGTTATTTTATGTTATTAAGTAAATAAACACCAAACTTCTATATGAATAAATGATGAATCATAATATAAATTAATCATTAATATGTTTACTTTTCTAGGATTTATTTAATTTTGAAGCTTAATTATATGTTTATCTCATGTATATTACTCTTTTATATTTTTGTCATTTTTTTATACATCATGATTCTTCAAAATTTTTACGATAATTTTATTTCTTTTAAGTAATTTTTTAATTATGTTTAGCAAACCACAATCAAACATACAAACAAGCGTCGAAACCAGTAGTTAATGAAAACCAATCAACCCAGGACCTGATCCGGTTCTAATTAAGGTATATAATAGAAAAGAAATTAAGGAGATGGAGCTGGTCTTGTTTTTGTTGTAATTTGCTCATTTCATTAAAATATAGTTTAAACACCTTGTAGGATTGTAAGGTGAGAATGTGGAGGCTTAAGATTGCTGAAGGTGGTGGACCATATCTTTACAGCACAAACAACCATGTTGGAAGACAGACTTGGGAGTTCGACCCTGATTATGGCACTCCAGAAGAACGAGCTGCCGTCGAGAAGGCTCGCGAGGAGTTTAGAAAGAACCGGGTTCGAATCAAACCCAGTGGAGATGTTCTACTGAGATTGCAGGTAAGTCATCTCTGTCTCTACTCTCTAGTCACTACCAAGTTGGACTGCTGCATGTCTTGGCTGAACTCTGGTTGACTACTGCAAAGAAATACCGGGGGATGTACGGGACATCTTTTTTTTTTTCTTTCCAATCAGTAAAATTACTGTTTGTTAATAATTTATAATATTTACATTCCATTGCATCATTTTTTATTGCATCTCTCGGATGTGGGAAATCTCAAGGAATTAAGATACATTTATTTAAGCTCGTCGATAAGAAAGCATGGACATCCTCTCTTTTTCTTTTAAAAAAAAAATAAATAAATTGCTAACCAATCCGCTTGTTGAAATCTCACTCTTTTTTGGGTAAGCTTGTCCAAAGTCCAAACGTCAATTGCTGCCAGCCTTTTCTCCCAAGACTTTTAACATATCTTGAAATATACTGCACATTTTCGCGAGTTGAAATCATCTACTACAGCTTGAAGTATGGTAAAGACTGGAATCATCTTTAGTGCGACATGTACCTCCAAAAAGTGCAAACTATAATTTTGTGAGTTACACACAAGAAAGGAAAAAGGCTCTAGTAGAAATCATGAGAGTTACTAGTAGAAATCATGAGCCCCGATATCGGAATTGCGTGAAATTTGGTGAGCTTAAGCGAAATTTCGTGAGGATCATAATTCACCGCTTTGCAGTAAGCACTGCCACTTTTTGCATAAATTCCTTTGTTTAGGCCCTCAAATTAGCGTTTTTGCTATTTTTAGTAAATTTCGTTTTCGCTATAACTTTC
>JAOXJP010228798.1:0-11059 GCA_025762735.1 Platanus orientalis | reverse complement strand
TCTTAGGGAATTTATCAACTCTGCTCCCGCTCTGCTATAGGTAACACTATAGTGCATGACGGAGCCCCATGATCTATGATAAATTCATAGAAAAGTGATTTACCTAGTTAAAAGAATTTCACCGTATAGTTAATTGAAATAATATTAAGTAAATCAATAAGAGGTTTGAATAATTATTTAAAAGAATTTAAAATAATTTTAACGATCCTATTCACCCCCCCTCTCCCTCTAAGATCTATTTCAGAAATTTCAGCTCTAGTATGCCAAATATGCCAAGATGGTCCAATAGTCTCTACCCAAGCTAAGGGGCCTTGGGTTATGTTTGAATGCCTCTGATGAAGGCAACTATGCATATGAAATCACACAAGATAAAGAACCTCTACATAGGCAAATATAAGTTAAGCTTAAACAAAGGTTTTCTCACTTAAAAGAGGAGGTCAAGATAAACAATAAAACAAAACCAACCACAAGAGTATATCCTACGAAAGCAAACTCCAAGAAATATAGCAAAATCTTTTACCTCAACCTTGAGGAATGGAGTTTGAGAGCTTTGGAGTGGAGAATTAACCTTCCTTAACCTTCCACCTCTTTTCTCTAGCAATGGAACATTGTTTTGGCTCATAGAGGAAAGGAACCAACCACTCCTCTTCTTTAGATGCTTGGATGCTTGGAGAGAGTGTGTGGAGCTTGTAGAGCTCAAAACCTTAGTTAAAACCCTTTTGAAATCACTTAGAACCCTTAGGTTGAAGAGAAAAAAAATGTTCTTTTATATGGATTGTGGATCACCACATCCCTTGGATAGGCATCTTTCAAAACAGGCAAATAATCTCCATCGATCATTTAAAAATTTTTGTTCTGCCACCCAGTTGGAGCGCTCCACAAGGGTTAGAGCACTCTGGGGTTTCCTTAGAGTGCTCCCCCTATGTGCAGTGCTTCACCTTCCCAGGATATTTTAGATTGCCTCTTGGGCAATCTCCAAATCACTTGGGAGGCATGCTGGGGAACTCAGAGGGCCTCTATCACCTAACTTACCCTTTTACCTCTTTAGAGTGAGAAAGGAATGTGGATAAGCTACGAACACTTCGAAGTGGTCATCACACGATCCCGACTTGCTTCCTTGGATCCTTCTTAGTCTTTGGAGTTGGTCTTCATGAATATGAGATACAAGAATTTCTTACACTCTAACATGACTCAATGTGGACATGCTAAGTCTTAGTCTATCAACCCATATATTTTCCTACTCATGGAATTTACAACATTTACATTTACAAGAGGAATATTAATTCAACAAGTCAATATTGCACATCATATGGACCAAAATTTTGGATTTTTTATGTAGTTAATGTTTTGTGTTGGTGCAATAATGTTTCATGTCAGTCTTAGTCAACATGGGCATATGTCGAGCAACATTTAAGACATTTGAAACCATGCTTATGATCAAGTGGGTACCAAACCCCAAGTTTAATCCAAATTGTGGGAAACTTAGTATATAGTCCTAATCAAGGTTCATCTTGATTTCATGGGTCATTTCACCCTATAAAGCTATTAGAATTTCATGGACATTTAGCCTAAATGTTTTGATGTGGGAAACTGTGGAAATTGAGAAAAATTGTTGAAAACATGGAAATTTTCAATGAAACATCAAGCAATGTGTGTGTGTGTGTGTGTGTGTGTGGATCATAGTTGCAAGGAAACTTGGTACAAGGTGGGAACTACGAAGCTTGTTTGGGAAGCCAATTCAACTCTACTTCCCCAAGTGGCACGGTGAAGCGATTGAGAAAGCAAGTGAAAACTATTTAGGGAAGTGAGTGGAAGCCTCTAGAGACTTAATTGGGAAGTGATCCAAGATGTGAAATTGTATTTTATTTGATGTAAATCGTATGCTATTGTAGGAATTTCCAAAGATATATGGTATCATCTCCCAGGTGATTTGTGTTGGATGGAGTGAAAGGAAAAGAATTGCCGCATTTTTTAGGATAAGTATTCCTCCCAAGATCAGTTGTTTGTTCGAGTCTACGAGACTCTTTTGGATTGGTATTCTAAGTTTCTAACTCCATTGATTTTGATGAGGTAGACTGGTTGGGCTTTGAATTAGGTAGTTGAAACTCTTTTTGTCTTTGGTTGTTCATTGTCTTGTCTGTTGTTTCTCTCTTTTTCCATCGTTTCCCTGTCTTGGTGATTGTCTTTGTGTTCTCATGTATAAATAAATAGATCCGTTTATCTCTTAAACTAAAAGCATAGTATTGATTTGCAGTAAAAATAAATAAAAAGATTTAGTATTATTTCTATTGTTTACATAATTTTTCTCCAATCCAATAAAATATATTCCAATCTAATGGTTGTTATACAATGTCTTCTCTAGTCTGACTCTTAAGATGCCTAAGCATCTACAAAAAATCTTATGTAAGGTAAAATCTACGGTATGGCCATACTAATAACAAAAGTGGTTTGAATATTGATTTTAGTGTCATGATTCTTTGTTACTCTCATAGTATAGTTTTATGGTTTATTTATTACTTTATTAAGTTTATTCACTTTATAGTATTGTAGTTTACTTATTGATTGTACTCATTATCATTTACTTCCTATTAGTAATCAACTATTGCAATTGTACTTATTACTTGATGACTTTTTGTTATTACTTTCTATTAGTAATCACTTCTTTACCTATTATTTTCATTTCATTTCCTAGTTATTTCATAATAATTTTTCTAATGGTTTGAAGTCCACAATTGCACTTTACTCACTTCCCCAATCGCTTCCTACTTGCTCTCCAAAGACTTTTTAATCATTTTTTCACTTTTTGTTTCCTAAGGATTTAGTGCGCCTCACTTCCAACTTCTCACTCAATTAAGTATAGTTTAGATAACAAATAAAAAACAAATAGAAAATTAGCATGCACGTTACTAATGAGATATGATTCATTACGATCCAAGGTAATTTTTTTCACATTTAAAAATCATATAATACAACCACATAAACAAGATAAACCAAAATACAACTCTTGCATCATATGAAAATATACTCATGAAGACACCATTGGCATTCATCCTTCACAATGTTCAACATTATGCCTATTGATGGATATTGGTGGAATGTCGCTTCCATTGATTGGCTCTATTTTGACAACCATATTTTCTCTTTGTACACAACCATATTTTTCTCTTTGTACACAACCATGCAGTGCCCAGACCATCACCTAGCCAAGGTCAACCTTACGCCTTTCGAGCTCTTCTAAAACCTGCTGAGGATACGACTCATCACAAGCCCTAATACATCAAGCCCTACACAACCAGCCCACAAGTTCCTTCATTGTATCACCTTGACGCTAATCCCACTCGTAAGATCCCCTTGTATCATTGAGGCCAGCTAACCAACCACAGACTTATTGATATTGGGCGTTATCAAAAACTTGTAGGGAAGGTGATTTATCTGACCTTAACTAAGCCAGATATCTCTTGTATATATGGAATGATCAATCAGTTTATGCATGCTCCCACAACCAGACATCTTGAGGCAGTATACCACATTGTTTGCTACTTGAAGAGTCCAAGTCAAGGACTCCTATACTGTATAAGACATGATCTCCAAGATGAGGCTTTCACTAATGTAGATTGGACAAGATCTGTGACTGATAGAGGATCTACTTTTGGTTATTGTGCCTTTGTTGGAGGTAACCTTTTTTCTTGGTGTAGCAAGAAGCAATCAGTTGTAACTCAATTAAATGTAGAGGTAGAGTTCTGAGCCATGGCACATGGGGTTTGTGAGATGCTGTGGATACGTGGCTTTCTGAAAGAGTTGGGATTCCACTCTCATGGTCTCATGCAATTATACTATGACAGTAAAACCGCCATTAGTATTGCTCACGATCCGGTCCAGAATAACAAAATGAAACACGCTGAGATTGACAAACATTTCACAAAGGAGAAGTTGCAAGCCAAACAAATTTACATTCCCTTTGTGAAGAATTTAGATTAGTTAGCCGATGTGTTTACTAAAGGATTATATAGTCCTAGTTTTAATAGGATTATTTACAAACTAAGTACACATAATATTTATATACCAGCTTGAAGGGGAGTGTTGGTGTATATGTGTGTATATGAGCACAATATGTAAAAGTATTTTGGTACATTGTAAATGAGTGGCATACCTATCAATACTCGATCAATGGCTCAAGTATCTTTTTAATAATGCATTCATACATATGAGAGTAGATTAAACACTCATACGATTTCCCCTCTTCTCTCTCTTCTTCTTTTCCTACAAACCCTAACACAAATCTACAAAAATCCACTAAACTAAATTATGCCAAGTTAAACCACCTTAAGCATGCATACTGTGCCATTGAAGTGCATCACAAATAGCAATGAAGCTTGCTTCCTTTACCTTATAACATTGAAGGCCCAACACACCTACAACGTATTCCTCAAGTTGTCGCTCAAGCCATTAAGCCTACAAATGCATATAGCACCCAACAAAGTCATCATAACGTTTTCATACCCAAGATGTTGCCTCGAGTCCTATCAATTGTTGAATCAATCCTTATAGAGTATGTTGGCACTATCTTAAAAGTCCACTCACTAATAAAGGATGCGTGGATTTTAATTGGCCTAGAAATGGAACCATGAATGGGGACACGTGACTAGATCAGTTTTGCAGCACGTGTCAGGACAACTAGCACACGATAAGGATGAGTAACTACTTACACGAAGCAAGCCGATTTAGGCAACTACACACCCCACAACGGGCACCCACCGCAACATGAAGAAGTGGTTGTAGCAGGGACGAGTGAAATGTGGGAGGAACTGACGATGTAACGTGGAGGAGATGTTACAACTGTTGTAACTGGCTGAATCAATATAAATAGGTCAAAAGAAGAATAATAAAGGATCTTCAACATCAACATTAAATTTCATTTCTATCTTAGGAGTAGGAGTAGCATAACTTAGTCTGTAATTCGGTTTGAGAAATGGTGGACCTGGTCCATCCCTAGTTTCTGTAATCATCCTAGTTGGCATCAAGCGGAGTGACCCCGTTTTAGGAAGTTCATGAACCCTTGGATCAATTGAGGCATTTGTACTGTGCCACTGTTTGATCACATTAACGAAGTTTGGTTTCTATTCTCTTCTTCCCCTTTGAAGTCTCAAGAAAGTCCTCTTTGTTGAGACATGTACCGAACCTGGCCCAGTACTCTAGAGTACCCATACACGGGGCAACATGAGGAAAGAGAAAATTTTCTCACCAACACAAAGATTGACGACCACAGTAGGAGCACGCTTTAAGGGAAAGGAAGATCCAACACCTCAAAGAGAAGCAAAGATTGTGGCCCAAGAAGTCCCCAGGCTCTAACGATGAACCTGACGCGTTCGACAAGCTGGCTACAGCGATGACTATAGCCTTCCGGATAATGGTCGAATGCAGTCCAATGGAGGAGAACCTAGGATAGGATGTGAAGAGATGGTTTAAAGAAAGGAAAAAATTAGCAGCTCCACACCAAGTTCTCCTACCAGACTTGGGGGTAGGTTGGGTGCAATTTGCTTTAACAAACTAGCGAGTCAGCATCCTACAAGAAACAACTGGGCAAAAAGATCATCTTTTGATCGGCCAAAATTAACTCGACTAAGGATCAAAGATAATTCCTGAAAGGCTTATTTGAGGAGTTCATCGTCGAGCGACAAACACACAAATGATACGAGTTGTTTTCGAAAGGAAACTCAAGTATTAGGAAGTGTGAATTATGTGTCTCGAGAGAGTCCAACAAGGTAGGACGGTTTTTTCATACAACTATACGAGGATGTAAGACAACCAAACCCACGTTTGTCTTATGAGAATAATGCACTGTCCTAAAAGTACAAAGGAAAGGAGTTCGAGTTGACGAACCAACTGGGTGACGGTCAAACCACACAGTCGATGTGTGGACGATAATCGAATGATGAGACAAAAAGGCAACCACACGAGGTTTGTGTTAAACAGACCTCTTGACAGGCACATAAAGGACCGTGCGTTGACTTGATGGACAAGGAAGGGAAATTCCTTGGGAACCCTAGTGTGGCCAGAATCGACATCAATCTTCACCATTCCAAGGAACCACTTATCAAGCCTAACAGCCGATTGAAACCCATTAAGGGTAAAAAGAAAAACAAAGTCCTCAATAAGTCAATCAAGACTGGGTCGACGACACTAACAAAAGCATTAGATGATGAATCGACGATGCTAACTAAGGTGTGAGGCGAGGAATCGACTGCGTTAATGGTGTCAAGCAAGAAATCGACAGCACTAACAAAAGTGGTAGAAGAAGAATCAACAATGCCAAAAAGGTGTTAGATGTAGAAGAAAACGAATTGGCATGTCGAATAGCGAGCCAAATAGAAAATGTTAAGACTAGCCACATTCCAATACAGGTGGACATCAACATAGTAATGATAAGCAAAGTGACAAATGAAAGATGTCGAGCAGTAGTCAAGCACAAAAATCAGTTGATGACCTAGAAAGGATAAATCATTACAATCATGAAGCCAACAAGGGTAGGGTCGATACGATTGCAGTCGACTTAGTATGGAAAGATCGAGCAAGGTGGTCTCAGAATGATAGAGATCACAATCGTGGCTCAAGAGACTTGAGCACCGAGTGTCGAGGTAAGCAAATACTTAGCCAAGATACCGAGATCCAAAAAAGTAAGAAGTCGAGCTCCTTGAAGCCAAATGACTCAGCGACGCTCAATAACTTAATAATCACTAAGGTCAAAAAGAGTCAAGGCATAGATAGCCAAGAACAACTACATTTCATGAATGCGACGTTGACTCAAGAAAAGAAGTTCAAAATGAAGAGGATCAAAAAACCGAAAGAGAAGAAAAAAGTCTATGCCTTTGGCCCAAAAAAGTGATGTTGACAGACATAATCCCAATGAAAGAAGGAATAAAAAATGAGAGATTTTGCACTATGCATGGATTATTTTCTGAAAATCCCATTACAACAGAACTTAGTGCTAGCAACATAACACTTTGGGGACTTAAAGTGGTTAATTGAGTCAGATGAAGCCATGCCGAAGACCAGGCTTTTAGAGAAAATAGGCTCATTGGTACGTCTTGGGGGGCAATGTTGCCCCTAGAAGCAAAAAACCTACACAGAACGGGATGGTCATCTGCTCAAGGAAAACCAATCTGGCATAGCAAAGCAACGGATACATATGAAATCATTAGAGAGCGATTTGATGGCAAGTTCTTTAAGCATCATAAAACTTCATATCAGGAAAGGGAGGTATTCAAGGACAAAAATGTCATGCAAAGCATGAAATGAGCCAAGTATATGGCTTGCTTAAGGACAAGAAATGTTCAACAATAAAAAGAGTCTAGAGCGACTAATTATGATGGAAAAAAAAAATTCAAAGGTAAAAAAAATGTCTAAGCAAGTTTTTCATTATATATATATATATATATATATATATATGTCAAAAATTACAAAGACTCTTCTTAAGACAAACCATGTCTAAGGGAAAAAATGTCCTTCAAAACGATACGATGGAAACATCAAGGGCTCACATGAGACTGTCTATTACTTCTCAAAACAAGAAATGGCCGATCAACAAAAGGCACAAAAGTCGGTGACGAACATGAGGTAGAACACGGGCTTCCACAGAAATGGTTCAACCAGTATGTCACCACAAGCTGGAAGGATCTAGATGAGGTACATCTTTCACCTCTCTAGAAACCACTTCAAGAGTCGCCCAGGTGATGGTTCTGGACGAAGAGAGCAAACAAAATGGCTTAAGTTAATACACCTTACCCAACGAGTACCATTTGTATAGAACCATGATGTGTGTAGGAGGCAGGCAACGTGTAGGGGGAAATCATATCTCCAAAGGTGCAGGTGGCTCCTCGTCCCTATACGTAAAGCATTCATCCATGACCTGAGGCATGTCCCAGGACAAGCTGAGGCATCCATGTGACCTTCATGCTCCTTCAAACAAGGAGATAGGAGGCAAGACGACCAGCCTCTAGCCATGGGGTGGTGGAGGGAATGATCCCATTTAACAAAGATTAAAACCACTCTAGGGTGTCGAGGCCTAATGATATGGTTGCAAAGGAGATGAGATGTGATCATTGCGAAAGAAAAGATGGGCACAAACTGATGCTTGAAATTGGTATTTATAGAACCACTAAAGAAATCTTTAAAAGAAGTAAAGACGGTTCGGTATCCCATGCAGAAGCAGCCATTTATTCCGCCCAAAATCATCGAAAGTTGAGCAAATCTTGAAAACAATTGGTATTAGAGGATACTTCATCCTAGAAGCAACGTTGTTTGGGATTACCAAATCAATTCGGTTACATCATCGAGCACAGGTTACGATGAGTAATCAATATGGTCCAGTTGCACGAACCCGAAGCATCAGAAGAAAGTCACACACATCTAGTTAAGATCTAAACTAGATGTGTGTTAGGGGGCATTTGTTGGCACCATCTTAAAAGTCCACTCACAAATGAAGGACAGGTGGATTTTAATGGGCCTAGAAATGGAACCATGAATAGGGACACGTGACGAGATCACCTTTGCGGCACGTGTCAGGACAACTGGCACACAATTAAGACGAGTAACTACTTACATGAAGCAAGCCAGTTTAGGTAACTACACACCCCACGACGGGCATCCACCATGACACGGAGAAGTGGTTGTAACAGCAATGAGGAGTGAATAGAGAGGAACCAACCATGCAATGTGGATGAGAGGTTACAACTGCTGTAACTGACTAGATCGATAAAAATAGGCTAGAAGAAGAAAGGATCCTCAACATCAACATTAAATTTCATTTCTTTCTTAGGAGTAGTAGTAAGTCTATCTTAGGAGTAGGAGTAGCATAACTTAGTCTGTAATTCAGTTCGAGAAAGGGTGGACCTGGTTCATCCATGGTTTCTGTAATCATCCTAGTTGACATTGAGCAGAGTGATCCCTTTTCAGGAGGTTCATGAACCCTTGGATCAATTGAGGCGTTTATATTATGTCACCGTTGATTGCATTAACGAAGTTTGGTTTCTTTTTTGTTCTTCCCCTTTGAAGTTTTAGGAAAGTCCTCTTTGTTGCGGTATCTACCGAACCCGACCCGATACCCCGAGGTGCCCATACTAGAAGCAACATAAGGAAAGAGAACTTTTTTCCACCAACAAAGTAGGCAAAGTTCATGCCAAGCTCTTAAGAGAGGTATACCTAAACACATAGGCCCTAGGATAGTCAATGTCGTACTGCCACTATCGCACATTAGATGCTAAATGAGTACACATACATTAACCTCTAGCCTAGGACATATATGCAGTGCCACCTCACTCCACGCCCCAAGCAATGTCCCTAAATGGAACCTAAACCCTAGAGAACCCAAAGGCTTCCTCTTTGGGTGACCTAGAGCCACACCCTCAACCACAGTAGAGGATGCCCATCATTTCCTTTAGGCCATGCCCCATTACAAGACTATGCAGTTGCAGTTTAAACTCATGCAGACCAAGGGCATGTTGCATGGAATGCCATCAATTGCATGGTAACCATCAATCGAGCCCATGCCTCTTGACATGCTCACTACCAAAGTCACAAGATAGCTTGCTCGTATGTGACGATCTCCCCCTCTTGTCTCGTTAATTGCCTCATCAACATACCCCTAAGTTCTCTCCTTCGGCTTGCACACCTATTCTTATTGGTTTAGTTACCCTTATCTGATGGCCTACCAATCAAATCCTTTGAAATTCATGTCTGCATACTACTTCATCCAAACTAATCTCAAAACTTCGCCTAATATTACACCGAACGCGACCCCAGAAACACTATACACTACCTACTATTCAACCTATCTTAGTCTCCGTGGGAATTCCCAGCGCCAATATGTGCATAAAAGTGATGCAACTCCAAGGGTTGCTCAGATACCATTGATGAGGAACTTAAGATTGTTTTGAAGGGTGACAATCTAGATTCACAAAATTCCAACGGCGACATCCAAAGCTCCGTCATACCAAATACAAAGAACAATGGACGAGACACTAATTGTTTAATTTGGTTTTCTATAGATTCTTTGCAGCACATTATGATTGGTACAAAAATTAAAACATTAATAAGAGAACTTTTGATGATTAAAGAGGCTTGGTGGTTCCGTTGTTTAATATTTCTTTAAGTGGTATTCGATTTAGTCTACATGGAAGACCTATACGAAAACATATTATCAGTCTACACTACCAATTATTGAAAATGAACTTAGCAAGGACAAAACATCAATGGATTGGTTTGAGCGGATTCCTAGTAAGCATTGAACTCAAGGACCAAGGTCGAGTTCCTTTAGGATAGGGAGAATAAAGCAACAGCCCATTATACAGTAACACTTAATCAGCCCAACCAACATATCTTAACCCAACACCCCTCATCCATTTACCCATGACCCATTTACCAATGATCCAACTATCCATTTATCCAATCCATTCACCCATTCAGCAAGTCAAGGACTTCCCACCTTCTCATTCAATGCTACCTAATGTTTAGTTGTAGAAATTGGGTTTTATTAATGTATATTTTTGATTCCTTAGTATTTAGTTGTAAAAAGTGGGAATATTTGATATATGTTGCTAAGCAAAACAATACATGACTAACAATGAATAGAGAACAAGAAAGAAGCACGTCAGCAGTTTTTTTTTTTTCGTGTTTTTTTTTTTTTTTTTTTTTGAAAGATTCAAAAAGTGCTACAGAGGTAATCATCACAAGCTCACAGCAAAAGGATCAAATTTTGAAGA
Organism: Platanus orientalis; assembly: GCA_025762735.1. Lineage (NCBI taxonomy): Eukaryota > Viridiplantae > Streptophyta > Magnoliopsida > Proteales > Platanaceae > Platanus > Platanus orientalis. Next base: position 302 of record JAOXJP010228798.1, on the reverse strand, counting down.
AGATTGGGAAGAACCTAGAATTGCCAACTTACATGAATATTGAGAATGACAAATTATTTGAGCCTTCTATGAATGAGCTTCGATTGGAACAACAAGACCCAGTAGATGAGAACCATAATTTGGAGTAAAAGGAGAAAAGCATATTGCTCTAAATATGACTCTTATAACATAGGTAAGAGGGTTAATATAACAAGACAAATCTCTTCTACTCTGATGCCCAAAACTTGACAGAATTCCCAGGCTTTTTTTTATTTTTATTTTTTTTGGGGGGGGGGGGTGGGAACTCCGCCAATGTTTGTATC
>JAOXJP010228797.1:0-11060 GCA_025762735.1 Platanus orientalis | reverse complement strand
AAGGGGGAGAACCCCTCATTTGCAAACCACTCAAGGAGTTTGAGAGCATTGTAAGCATTCCTAGAGAGATCAATAAAACTTTCTATATTTCCCTCTAAGTGTGAGAGTTGTGTACTAAGTCACTAGCTACTTAAGTGTGGACAACAAGGTAGGCTGACTTGTCTACTAGGAGCAAGAGTAGTACAAGTGTCGCACGGTCTAAGGAGCTTGGAAAAGCTAAGTCCGTGACATTTAGCCCAGGATCGTTAGGGTTATCAGAAAAGATCCGTAACTTTTATTGATGAAGAGAAACCAATTCTTGAAGAAAGAGATTGATGCAATTTGGTGGGGCTTTTGTCTTACACAGACCATAAGTTGTAGCTAGTTGTAGAATCCGATTCCCTATCAACAGTACACATCTTGAAGGTGATAAAGGCCATGGGCCATTGTTTGTAAGATAATAGATTGTAAAAAGTTAATGTCATCTTTCCTTGATTGGATTGTAAGCTAGTCCATATAAAGAGAGAGGCTAATTGTGCAGCTCATGAGCTTGCCCAGTCAAGATTTCGAGATCAATTTGTTATCTAGGAGGGGATTAAGTGGACTGTGCAGGGCTCTTCCTCCGTCTCTGGTTGTTAAATGAATGACGTGTTGTTATCAAAACAAAACAAAACAACTTAGAGAAAAAGAATAGGCTCTCAAAAAAGTCAACAGAAATACCGCTTTAAGGAAGTAAAGCATGAATCTATGTTTTTTTTTTAATTTACTGACAGACCTCTAAAGGCGTGTTATTGATTGAAACATGATGTATTTTTGAACTTCGATGTGTTTTTGAACTGACCTCAAGGCTTACTATATAAATACGCATAGAAGATCTCATTCAACAAGCACATTCCCAAAATCCGTCCTTCTGTCTAGATAAATTTTCTCGCGTACCTGGAGATAAGACGAGTCTACAAAGTCCCACTGAGACTAGAGAGGAGAAAAATAAATGTCCCGTCACGCGTGATTGCGTGAAGCCCGCTTTTGTTGTCTCGATCAAATCAAACACGAAACCCATTTCACCACGAGCTTCATCTTTTTGGCAGATCGAGAAAGAGTTTGTTAATAGTTTGATCAGCCTTTAATTTATTATTGACTATTAATCACGGCGTACGTATACAACACCCCCATCTAAAAAGCGATTTTTACCGTTTTGGAACATGAATACGTCTAAGCCACGAGATTCTTGTGGTAGGAGAGGATCCCCGCTCATTAATCACCCTCCGGCAATCCTGTGAAACTGTCATCAAAGTTATATTTAATTTCGTTTCAAGAAACATAACAAAGTTCGTGAAAAACTGCAGTATTAGACTTTTCCTTATTTATTTTGAAACCCGACATGATCTTGAAGATATGAGAATGTGATTTAAATTCAAAATGGTATCTACCGATGATTTGATGGATATGACGGTGTTGTCTGTAAGTTGAAGGTGAGAGATTGATGATTCTAAAGAATGGACCTTGAAGCCCTAAGGATTTGGTGGAACCAATTAAAATCATTCTAAGGTAGGATTAACATTAGGGTTTGACACATCAGTGCCAAAAAGTGAAAACCATCCCCCAAAAAGTGTAAGTGACTTTTTCAATGATGATGTGTTAGTCCCTAATGTCAATCTTTTATTAGGATGATTTTATTTCGTTCTATGAAATCTAAGGTAATCTTAAAGCCTTTATAAAATTTGCTCAGACCGCATGCGAAAAAAAGGCCATCGAGGGAATCAGCTACTAGAAAAAAGAGAAACGAAGATAAAATACCAATGAAAGGTTACACATCCTAGCATCCAGTTAATCCACTTTGAACAAAATCTTTTCTAAGGAGAACCCATTCTAAGTTACAATAGATGATTTGTTTTCATTTTCGTATTATGATATGACACTCAATGAGCCCCAAAAGCTCTGGTGGATGTAGCCTCCTATCTAGAAGTCACATAAGAGATTCAATCCCATCTAACAGCATTTTAATAGTATATACATTGAAAACAATTGTCCACCAGACATATTAGGGTTTTGTACATTAAATTGGAACCCTAACCATTAAATGGTAAAACAAATAAAGCATTTGCATGTATTAGAAAGGTTAGAGTTAATATACTTATTATATTTCAACACTCCCTTTCAAGAGCTTGCAACCTAAAACCTTCTCTAGTACCATCTTAAATAAATCAATTAACTGTCTCTCCCAAAACCCTAAGATTATAGGCCAAAGTTAAAATTAAAATAATTATCATATTTTAACAAGTTATACTGGTATGTACGTACAATCACAGGATTCAAACGTTATAGGGAGGCCGCCCGGTGTGCAGTTGTGAAATGATAGCAACTACCCAAGAAAACATAACGAGACAAACATACACATACAACACACAAAGTTAAAAAAGAAGACATGGATGATCAACACTGGAAACAGAGCAAATCTTTTAGGGTCCCTCGAAGCTAGAAAAGATGTTTGGAAGTAGCTTTATACGGTGCGTCCTTGGTGCATCCTCCATTCTCTTGAAAGTTTAAAAAGTTTTTATGTGCAGTGCATCTATCATCCGGGGATTATTCTCTCTCACTCTCCAAAAGGACATGGGAACCTTCATGCATTGGCTTTCTGTTGCGTATTTGTCCGTTTAAGGCACTACCAAGCCCCGTAATTAGCTTGGACATGTTTTATACTTGCTTTTATTCTTATATTTTTGCAGCGTTATCGAGCTTTACAAATATTCAAAGAATTATATTTAAAGGTTGAAAGGTAACCATCCATAAGATGTAGAACAGATGTCTTGTGAGTTACACACAATAAAGTCTAACAGAAATCATGAACCCCTAGGACGGCATTACATAAAATTTAGTGAGCTTAAGCGAAATTTTACAAAGATCAAAACTCACTGTTTTGCCGTGAGTACCACCACTTAAGCGAAATTTCATGAAGCGAAATTTCACCAAGATCAAAACTCACTGTTTTGCCGTGAGTACCACCACTTTTCGCATAAATTCCTTCGTTTAGACCCTCAAATCAATGTTTTTGCTATTTTTAGTAATTTTTCTTTTCGCTATAACTTTCTATTTAGAAGTCAGAATAAGATCTCATTTGTTCTATGATGTTTTTTTAGTAATAGTAGTATTTGATTCTGTCATTAACTCAATTTTCTATTTTTGATCAAATTTACCAAATTCGCCTAATTCCGTGCTTAACACGAATTAGGATTTCTTTTCTCTATTTAAAGCAGTGTAGCCTTAAGGCAAAACAGTTTTTTTATTAATAAAAGTTTTAAAATCAGTTTCTTGTCCTTGGTGAAGTTTAGGGTTTTTTCCAACAAAGGAGACGACGTGTTCTTCCCCTTACTATTCTGTTGCATCAGTTGGTATCAGAGCCTAGTCAACAAGCTTAGGTTCGATGGCTAACTCACAAAATGATGGCAACCTCTCTAGTAACGGTGAGCGTGAGGGAGTGGCTTTTTCGAGAGCTGATTTTGAAAATTTTCAACATGACAACCAGCAAGTATTGCATGATTTGTAGACAGCAATCACTAGGTTGACGTTGAAAATTACTCAACTACGTGGAGACGATAGAAATCGTGACGGTCATCAAGCCCATCGTGATCGTATTCTGAATCAACAAAACCGGTAACGAATCTATAAAGAACCATCCAGTGAAGAAGAAGAGTACGTTGAATGCGATAATTATTGATGAAGAGGCCAAGGATTTAGAGGTCATGGTGGCCGTGGAGGCCAAGACTTCAAGGGATATGGTGGTCGAGGAGATCATGGCAAATATCGGATGAAGATGGACCTGCCAGTTTTGATGGTCATCTTCACATCGAAGATTTCATTGATTGGCAGGCCGGTGTGAAGAGGTTCTTTAATTACATTGAGGTTCAGGAAGAGAAGAATGTCAAACTAGTAGCTTATAAGTTAATTGAAGGAGTATCTTCCTAGTGGGAGCAGACTCGACTTAATCGCACAAGGCAAGGAAAAGCACCGGTGCGATCCTGACTGAAGATGAAATGCATGTTGCGAGCTAGATTTTTACCACCAAACTATGAGCAGACGCTTTTTCAACAGTATCAGAACTATAGGCAGGAAAGTCGAACTATGGCGGCATATACGGAGGAGTTTTAGCGACTCCAAGCAGGCAATGAGTTGTCAGAAACTAAGGCACAACAGGTCGCACGATTTATTGGAGGATTACGTGTGGCTATCCAGGATCGAGTGTCCCTACAAACCATATTCTCTATTGCAGAGGCTATTAATTTGACAACCAGAGAAGAAGCAAAGTTAAATCGAACTCATACGAGGAACCAGGTGCCAAACAAAAGTTCTCTCGATTCTTCACACATTACGTTGAACAAGGGAAAATAGCATGTGACTTCATCACCACCAGTTGCTACAAATCGAGAAGTGAGAAATAGTAGTGGACCGATAAAGAATACAACTCGGAATCCTAATCCTTATGAACGACTCACAGTTGACAAGTGTTATCGATGTGGAGTGTCTGGGCATCGTTCAAGCCAGTGTCCATGAAGGAGAACGGCGAACCTAGTGAAGGGCGACGAGGTTGATGAGGAAGAGCAGGCAGAGAATGACGAAACAGAGGATGATGACCATGGTGTGACCGATCCAAATGATGGAGATCTCCTCTTACACTCTCTTGTGGTAAGGAGATTATTGTTAACACCAAAGCGAGAGGGACACCCACATAGGCATAGTATTTTCAAGACTAGATGCATTGTCAATCGAAAGGTCTGTGATGTCATCATTGATAGTGGCAGCACCGAGAATATTGTGTCTCAAGCCATGGTTTCAAAACTCGGCCTGAAGACGGAGAAGCACCCCTCGCCGTATAGCATTGGGTGGATCAAGAAGGGCATCGAATCAAAGGTAACACGTACTTGTCATTTCTCTTTCTTCATTGGCAAAACTTATCTTGATGAGATTGTGTGCGATGTGGTGGAGATGGATGTCTACCATATGATCTTAGGGAGGCTATGGCAATCTCATGTTGATGCCATGCATAGGGGTTAAGACAATGTTTATATATTCCACAAAGGGGGACAGAAAATTACTCTAGCACCTTTTAAAGGAAACGACTCACCCGAAGCTTCAAAAGTGGAAGGTAAGTCTTTTCTCCTTTCTGGAAACAAAGACTTTGGAGTAGAGGTGGAAGAAACAAGGGAGATTCATGTATTAGTCGTGCAAGGAATGGTGCAAGCAGACTCCGTTGCGATTCTAGAGAAATTGCAACCAATGCTTGATGAGTTTAAAGAGATCACTCTAGAAAAACTACCTCATGGTTTACCTCTGTTGCGGAACATACAACACCACATTGACCTGGTACTAGGTTTTAGCCTACCTAATCTCCCACACTACTGGATGAGTCTAAAAGAGAGTCAAATTTTGCAGGAGTATGTGGATGATCTTATACAAAAAGGGTTGATTTAGGAGAGCATGAGTCATTGTGTTGTACCAGCTCTGTTGACTCCGAAGAAAGATGGTAGCTGACGCATATGCGTAGATAGTTAAGTCATCAATAAAATAACAGTTAAATATAGGTTTCCCATACCGTGGCTTGAGGACATGTTAGATATGCTGAATGGATCGAAAATTTTTATAAAGTTGAACCTACGGAGTGGGTACCACCAAATTTCGTGTGAGGCCTGGGGATGAATGGAAGACTGCGTTAAAAACAAAAAATGGTTTATATGAGTGGTTGGTGATACCTTTCAAACTATCCAATGCTTTGAGTACCTTCATGAGGCTGATGAATCAAGTATTAAAACCCTTCATTGATAAATTTGTCGTTGTTTATTTTGATGACATTCTAATATATAGTCAGACTGAGTTTGAACATATGGCACGCTTGAAGGAGGTTCTAACAATATTGCAGGAAAATAAACTGTACCTCAATCTGAAGAAGTGTAATTTCATGACCGACAGTTTATTGTTTCTAGGGTTTGTAGTGAGTGTTGATGGCATTTGAGTTGATGAGGAGAATGTGAGAGTCATTCGTGAATGGCCAACTCCTAAAATAGTAAGTGAAGTTCGCAGCTTCTATGACCTAGCAACCTTCTATAGGAGGTTTGTTAGAAATTTTAGTAGTATTGTTGCACCCATCACTGAATGCATGAAGAAATGAAAGTTTAATAGGGAGAAGAAGCATAGCAGAGTTTTGTTTTGATTAAGAAGAAGTTGTCCACTACACTAGTTTTAACATTGTTGAGCTTTGAGAAGCTCTTCCAGGTAGAGTGTGACGCTTCCATTGTGGGGGTAGGTGTTGTGCTGTCATAGGAGGGTTGCCTAGTGACATTTTACAATGAGAAGCTTAGTGAGGCACTTAAGAAGTGGTCAACATATGAACTGGAGTTTTATGCAGTCTTTCATGCCATAAAACATTGGGAGCATTACTTAATTCAACGTGAGTTTGTGTTATTCACTAACCACCAAGCATTAAAATTCATTAGCAGTTAGAATAGCAACAATCGAATGCATGTCAGGTGGATTTCCTACATTCAGAAGTTCTCATTTTCATTGAAGTACAAGTCAGGACATTAGAACAAGGTCATTGATGCATTGAGTCAATGCGCATCCTTGTTAGTGACATTGCAGACTAAAATTATTGGTTTTGAGTGCCTAAAGGAGTTGTATGAAGAAGATGACGACTTTGGGAGTATTTGGACCAGATGTCAAAATGGAAGGTCTGTAGAGGGTATGCTGGTTTAAGATGGATACCTGTTTCGTGGTAGTTAATTGTACATCCCAAGAAGTTCACTAAGGGAGCAGATAATCCATGAGTTGCATGGTGGTGGTTTGAGTAGACATTTAGGACGAGACAAAATAGTGGCCCTAGTTGAAGAGCGGTATTATTGGTCTCAGTTGAAGAGGGATGTGGGCAATCATGTTCGCAAGTGCCTAATTTGTCAAACGACAAAAGGTCAGTCTTAAAATACAGGCCTGTAGCTACCTTTACCAATTCTTGTGTTGCCTTAGGTGGATCTGTCTATGAATTTTATATTGAGTCTTCCGCGGACTTAGTGAGGTATGAACTCTGTCTTTCTAGTAGTTGACAAGTACTCAAAAATGGCACATTTTATTCCCTGCAAGAAGATTTCGGATGCTATGCATGTAGCCAATTTGTTCTTTAAAGAGATTGTCCATTTACATGGAGTACCTTAGTCCATCACATCATACCGTGATACTAAGTTTCTTTCCCATTTTTGGAAGACTTTGTGGAAACGATTTGGCACATCTCTAAATTATAGCAGCACAAGTCATCCACAAACTGATGGTCAGACCAAGGTGGTGAACCGGACCTTGGGCAATCTTATTCGTTGTATTTCTGGTGGGAAACCGAAGCAATGAGACTTAGCATTGGCACAAGCAGAGTTCCCCTTTAACAGCATGGAGAATAGATCGATGGGGAAATCACCTTTCTCCATTGTTTACTGTTATCCGCCAAAGCATGTACTAGATTTAGTACCACTACCTAAGCTTCCTGGAATGAGTATTGCAGCTGAAAATATAGCAGATAGGATTCAAACCACACAAGAGGAGGTGTAGAAGCAGCTTCAAGAGTCTAGTGCCAAATACAAACAAGCGGCTGATAAGAAGAGGCAAGAGAAGATCTTCAATGAAGGAGATTTGGTGATGGTCTATTTGCGAAAGGGAAGGTTTCTTGTGGGCACTTACAATAAGCTAAAGGATAAGAAGTATGGTCCTTACCAGATTATCAAGAAGATTAATAATAATTCTTATATTATTGATCTTCCAGATGGTATGGCTATTTCCCCTACTTTCAATGTGGCTGACGTGTTCGAGTACCACCCACCTAATGAACCAAGTTATCCAAAACCTAACTCAAGGTTGAGTTCTTTCCAAGTGGGGGAGATTGATATAGAGCAAATGCCACAAACAGTTTTGTGAGTTACACACAAGAAGGGCAAAAAGCTCTAGTAGAAATCATGAGCCCCGAGAATGGGATTGCGTGAAATTTGGTGAACTTAAAGCGAAATTTTGCAAGGACCAAAACTCACCACTTCGCTGTGAGCACCGCCACTTTTCGCATAAATTCCTTTGTTAAGGCCCTCAAATTAGCGATTTTGCTATTTTTAGTAATTTTCTTTTTCGCTAAAACTTTCTATTTAGAAGTCAGAATAAGATCCCATTTGTTTTGGAATGTTTCTTATTAGTAACTTGCTTTTGCTATTTTTGGTAATTAGCCTAATTTGAGGGCCCTAGGCTATTTGTTGGGATAAGGCTATTTGTTGTTGTTGTTGTAGCCTAATTTCATGCCTAACGCGAATTAGGGTTTCTTTTCTCTATTTAAACCATTGTAGCCTTCAGGGCAATTCAGTTCATACTATGGGGTGCTGGGAGGGTTGGATTGGAGACAGACCTAACCTTTGGCTTTTTTGCACAAAGTGGCTGCTCATGGACTCAAACCCACCCGCGTTTTCACGCTGCCAGCCTGAGTCACTACCATTGAACCAAAGCAATGACCCCTTGTTACTGGATAACTAATATGGTAAATTCTAATGTTCATAATTTGTCCCATATGTGATAATAACAGGTGAAGAAAACTCAATAAGAGATGTACTTTCTTCTGGCAATGATGAATTGTTTGCTGTTATGTCAAGTACAAGTGTTTCTTCTTTCTCATTCATTATGTAATTCACATGGAATGATTAACATCATGAATTTATGGCACTATTGTTATTCTTTTTTGTATAAACTACAAATTTTATTCATAATAGAGCCAAAAAAAAACCAGCTAGAGAGAAGAATCAGTTTTTATTAATAATTGATTCCATGACTTCATCTCGTCTCTACACATAATAAAGTATGGGGAAACAGAAGAGGAATTTTTTTTGTCAAGGGAAATGGTTTGGGAAAAACTCCTACTCTTGAAGGAACAACTACTCCTAAATCATACAAATGTAGCAGAATCACCTACTGTTTACATTCTTTATAACACCCTGGAAGGAATCTACACATCATAAGTGTAAGGCATTAATACTCCCCTAGAAGTTCCATATTATGACTTATCATTTTAGGTTCTGATCCTGTTATTTGCTTATAAATGCCTGATGCCATGTAAAAATACACAATTTAAGCCTTATCCCAGCCATTTAGGGTTGCTGACATGAATTTTGTTCCATTATTCCACTTTATCTAGGGTTGTATCTTCTTATGTTAAAAGATTACATCCTCAAAGGTTTTTGACTACCTCAATCAATGCCCTATTTTGGCCTACTCTTATCCTTTCAAAGCCTTCCCTTTCACCAGATTGCTCTATCATTGGTATTTTAAAGTGTTTTGTAGCAGATGGCCAAAATATCTCAATCAACTCTCCTTTTATTTGTAACCTATCAGGGCTTGCAACTTTCTTAATATTCGCATCTTAGTTCTCATTGGGTGTTTTTTTTTTTTTTTTTATAATTTCGATTGCTTAACATTGTGCTCCATAGATATCCATTTTGCAAATTTGAAGACATATATACCTACCTATATATATGTATGTATGTATGTATAAGATAGACAAACAAATGGACAGGGGGGGGGGGAGGGGGGAGGTAGTGTGGGACCACAACCCTGTAGGAATCAACTGAACCCTCAAAAGGCATGTAGATTGTGGAACTTCTAATGACATTTTTTTCTTCATTGTGGATTGGGATAGAGAGTGCTCCCCTATTGATAGTGGTGGTTTGGGGGTCCGATCCCTCTCAAAGATGAATAGAGTGCTATTGCAAAAGTGGCTTTGGAGATTTGGATGTGATAAAATCTTTTTGGAGAAGATTGATTGCTGCCAAATATGGTAATTCTCCCATTGATTGGATGACTCTAGCTCCTAAGGGTCCGAATGGTATGGGCCTATGGAAAGCTATTGCGGATGGCTACCCTGATTTTTCTGATGGTATTTCTTTCAAAGTCGGTAAAGGGAATAATGTGAGATTTTGGTATGATGCTTGGTGCAGGAATCCTCTGTTTTTGGACTTTCTGGAAATTTATACTCTCCAACTGTAGGGGGGGTAGTGTTTTGGACCACAGTGCATACAAATGACTCCGTTGGTTGGGATCTGCATCTTGGCAAGCCTCTAAATGACTGGGAGGTGGAGCTGCTGGGGATCTGACAGACCGTCTTGATAAGGTGGTGTTGGGTAACGTTGAGGAGGAAGATACTAGGCTTTGGAGCTTCAACCCTAAGGGATCCATTTCGGTGGAATTGTATTATTCATCAAAAGCATTCCATGGCTATTGTCACCTTCCTGTTATGGCTAGTGTATTGGGGCCACACTCTTATAGTGGTTAATCTTATTAAACATGGAGTCTATGTGGTCAATAGATGCAATATGTGCTTTGTAGATGCCGAATTGGCTTTTCATATTTTTCTTCATTGTGGGATTGCCAGTCTGATATAGGGTTTCTTCCTTCGGACATTTCGTAGGCCTTGAGTGATGTCAAATTCCATGCGTCTTCAATTGAAGCTATGGAATTGGGAAAGATTGGATGATCTCTCAGCTCAAGGAAAGCTTTTATGGAGGGATGTCCCTACTATTATCTGTTGGGTAGTGTGGAATGAGTGCAATGCTTGCATTTTTTAGAATGCTGTGTCTGACACCAGCAAGTTGCCAAGCAAGGCGCTCTCCCTCCATTTCTCTTGGACTGCTTCTGTTTTCCTTTTTAAAAAACTCCAAATTTGTTGATTGGATGTTGGGGTGGGATGAATTAGTATTTGCTTAAGGAGGCTTAAAAAAACCTTTACCCTCCCTGTTCAGCTGGAGTTAAAACAAACCTTATGTCAATCAAGTGGAATTTTTCTTGTATGTAGCTTTTCATCAAGTGAGTTCTTGCTTTTTAATTATGTTGATGTATTTATATTGAATAAGGAGGTAGAATATAACAAAGGGCTAGTGATGTTGGATATATCTAGGAATGCAATTCTTGAATCAAGAGAATAATAGAAGTGAAAAAAAATCAAGAGAACAAGAAGTAAAGAAGAATCTTAAAGAAGATAGGGACGAAGAATAAGAGAGATGAAAAGAAGGTAAAATGCTCACATC
>JAOXJP010228796.1:0-11060 GCA_025762735.1 Platanus orientalis | reverse complement strand
CCACTTTCCAACATCTTCTCATCAACAAAGACACCTTGAATTTTCCAACCTTCATAAGCCTTCCCACATTGAAGCATAAAAAGGCTGATAAATTACCATTTTACCTTTACATCCTCAAGAGTTCAAATCAGACCCGATCAAACTCCAATTTTCAACTTCTTTGCATCAACAAGAACACCTTGACTTCAATTTGCTAAACTTCATAAGCCTTCCCAATTGAAGCATTGAAAGGCTGGCAAATTACTTTTTACCCCTACATCCCTTGAAGGTCAAATCAACCCTATTTGAACCCATTTTTTCCATAATTTCTCAAATGATTTCTACAAAGAAGGCACCTAGGTCTTAACCACTTTTCACAAGACTTCCAGCGTAAAACCCCAAAAGATTAGCAAATAACCATTTTACCCCTGCACCTCTAAAAACTCAAACCATAGGCTATAAAGCTCATTTTTTTCAGGATTCTCTAACCCTCATCAATATTCCCATATTAGGGCACAAAAGGGTAAGAAAATTATCATTTTACCTCCACATCCTCAAAACACATTATTTCTCCCCGAAATCGAACCTTAGGAAAAACCTTAAAGGCTCAATATATATTAGAAGCTCACCCAGTCAGTGGCCATACTCTCAGTAGCCCTAAATCTTTCCAAGGAAAATCCCAGAGGGCACAATGCCCCCCAATTGCCCCAATCCATCTCTAGAATACCATAAACACACCTATATCAGCCATGGGCACTCAAAGAGCTCCCGAAAGCTCTCTAGAGAGCCAAATCCATCAAGGTCAGGCTCATTCTCTTCATTTTTTTTGAGATCTTTGATAAATATCCTAATAGAGGAACCTTTCCTTAAACCTTGCACCCTTATCAACTTAGTTCTTAGATAACCCAGGCCATGCTTCTCAATCCGATGACGCCTGTTAGAAAATCTCCTTGAAATCCACCAAGGACCAGATCCTCAGCCTGTCAGGTCCTAGGACATTACAAGTCTAGAGCCCAAACAACCATAATTGTAAACACTCTCCATCCAAACTCAGAAAAAACCAGTCACAGGTCCAGGCGGTATTTGTCGTAAGATAATTAAGGGCTTAGAGCGCAACTTTTAGCTCGGGCATCGAACTCATGCACAATCAGAACCTATGGCTCACTAACTTCAAGGGCTATCTTTCATATGAAGACTTCAAAGATCAATTTTTCCTTCTTATATTTCTTCCAGTGATCCAGACCAACATGACAATGTTTCGGGTCTATTTTGACCCATTTACCCAAACTTGATTCTGATGCCGCCAGTGTCTTTGCTACCAGAATGTTTGGGAGATACAAAAAACTCATAAGTCTCAAAAAGATAAGAGACTTAGGACTCAAAAAGCAAGCTTAGACAATAAAGGGGTAAAATCTAAAACCAAAATATCCCAAAATATCTTTGTTTCTCAAAATGTCCCTAAACCCTATACCCCCCATTTGGAATATTCCAAATGAGGGATAGACAATTGAGGACTACCAATCCTAGCCTTGCACCCCCACTTGCTACCCCCATAAACCTATCATTACCCGACATGTGGCATTAGGGCCCACCACCTTCACCCTTATCCACACACACCCCTCTCCATCTCCATGAAGCCTTCTAGAAGCTTATAGATGAGGCCACCAAACTCTCTTCACCTCCATATATTCTCCACCTCCTTATTTTAGCGACACACCTCTCCCCCTTCTAGAACCCCTCCACTTAACCCCCTTTCCCTCCACACACTTCCACTTCCTCTCCTCCATTAACCACCTCCCCCTTCCACACCCTTCCACCCTAGCCCACTTCTCTCATGCCCCCTCCTATATAAACCCCCCCTAACTCGTTTTTAGGAGAGCCAAGGCAAGAAAGCCAAGAAAAAAAGAGAAGAGAGAAAGGAAAGGAAAAAAAGAGAAGAGAGAAAGAGAGAAAGAGAAGAGAAAGAAGAAGAAAGAGAAAGAGAAAGAAAGAAGAAGGAATCCAACCACTACAAGGTAGGCTCTCTCTCCCACCTCTGTTAGAGTTCAAAGTACACTACTTCCATGTTGTAATGGACCCACCTCCACCAAATACTTGAGTGAGACATGGGGGAGACAATCTGTCTCCCCCTTTTGCTATTTTTTATATGATGCATGTTAACATAGCCCTTTTCATTTCATTTCTATATGTTAGTGGGGTTAGTGACTTACATTAGATGTCACTAACCCCTATGCCTACCTTCATGTCCACAATGGACCACAGAAAGTGGGGAAATTTTTCAAGAATGGACCCCACTTCCTCCATTAAAACAGTGTGCTGAAGCACTGTTTTGTAGAGCCAACCTGTGTGCATAATTTGTTTACTCCATTTGAAAAAAGATTTCAGTTGAGCATTTTATTCCACTGTTAAGTTAATTATCATAGTTGTGTAATGAACTTTTTTTAATCTCATTCTCTAATTCTAGTTATTTTTAATGCATTTTTTAATTTGATGTATAGCATGTTCTCTAAATTCTGAACTATGATAGTAGTTCATCTTGTTTGGGCTATAACTCCCTATGCTTAATTAATCTTGGCCTAAAATTTTATATGAAAACTCACAATCATCCCTTGACTTCCCTGTAAATTTTGGGACTCACCTGATCTCTGGATTTCGAGATATGGGTCTCATAACCCAGACTTTGCTGAGAAATCTGTGTTGTATGCACAGTGTTTTTCATTTTGGAAAATTTCAAAAGTGGGTCCCACCCCTTCTCTAGGGGCTGTGGATTTTTGTGAACCCTCCTATAGATGTCACTCACCTCTCCCAAAAGGCCCAAGGTCATAGGACCTCGGAAAGCTGCCCAAAAACCCAAAAAATAGTCACTATTTTTCTGGGAAATGAACACTACGCCTGATCTACCATTCTGTGCGAGATCAGGCGTACCTGAGTTTCAGGCATACCAGAGCAAAATGCCCACATCAACCATTTGATAGTCCCACAACTCTTCCAAAATGCCCTAATAAGAGCCTCAGCTTGCTGACATATCAATAAGACCCCAAAAGGTCTAATTAGGTCAATACGCCTGAACTCCCACTCTGTGAGAGATCAAGCGTACAAGGAATTTATGCATATTACACAGAGATCAAGCGTATTGACATAAACCCGACCAAAATTCTCATTATTTTTATTCACTACTTAATGAAAATGAAATGATATGGTTAGGTCAGAGGAGCCACCCTAAAAAGGTGGGTAATTTGGGTGCCTAACACCTTCCCCAATTGCAACCAAACAGCTTACCCAGAATCCCTGTAAACTAGACCAAAAGAGAGTCAAACCCCTAGGCCAGAGTGCCTGGCCCGAGCCCCAAAAAGCCCGTATCCTCCCTTCTCTTGGAAAGGAGGCAGGCGCCCATCCCCGCCTGTAAAAAACCCCAAGTTTGTGGCGACTCCGAACAAACACCCCAAAGTGGGTCGCGGATCCTTTCTGCGATATCCACAGGTCCAAAAATGGGTGTGTTGGGCAAGTTGAGTTTCAGGCTAGGTCGAGCTTAGGCCCAAATGTTAGGCCTGAACTAATTTTTGGGCAGGCCTCAGGCTCCAGTTATTTCAACTCGATGCCCGGCCGCCCGAAGTGAATAAAACATGAAGCCCGACCTGAAGCCCGAAATATATATATATATATATATATATGTATGTATGTATATATTGTATGTATGTTTTTCATTGGATTAATTTGAATGCTATGTTTTTCATTGGATTAATTTGGATGCTGAAGAAAAAATTGATATTAAAGCTCTAAAACTTCTACCAATTTGGATGGTAAAAATGTAAAAAGGTCTAGTTGTTAAAATAAAACAAATAAATTTAAAACTCTTACCTATAAACATCACTTTAATTGAGTGGTTAAGGCATGTGCCTGCTAAGTATATGGGCATAACATTTTTGTAGTTATACGTCTCCATTCTATTTCGGGTTGCCCAAACTTGACCCGAAGCGTGAATAATTACAATAGGCTGGGTTCAAGCAAAGGGGACCGGGTTGAGTTCGGGCTCGAGCTGGGGTTCTATATTTCGGGCTAGGCTCGGGTTAACCCTTGCTTGGCCCAACCCAGCCCGATTGGCAACCCTAGAAAAAGACAAATCTTATTACTTGAAAAAGAATATAATATGAATCGAAAATGTACCTTTAGACTTATTAGGCCGCCATGCTTTACCTAAGGTCAGGAGAGAACTTCGTTGAATCTGATTCTGAGATAGAATCGACTCGCCTGATGTAGGCTTTAAGTAACTACAAGCTTAACCTACGCTAACCCTACTGTAACTACGACTACTAATCTATGATAAAAATAAATGACTTTGATGTGTTTGATGATGATCCTTTCTGCTGTCATCTTCTCTATTTTTAAAGTCCCCTCAATGACTTCCATGGCGGCAACATTGCTACCCATGTTTTCATATTTGCTCAAAACCATTTTTCGGTTTGAATCATGGGTCACCCACTTGCTTATTGGTTTGTCTGCTATTTTTATTTGGGACAATTGTCAATTGTTGCTGCATTTTATCTTTTTCATCTTCCATCTGACATGTTATACTTGGTAACCATCCATCAAATCATTACTTAATTTCACGTGTCATTCATTAACTGATGGATTTCAAACTATAGCCTAACACATAATGTGTTGTTGAATTTAGTCTCTTTTTGAATACCTCCTTTTTCATCTGGAAGTTTTTAACCCCAAACACATGTTAGCTTATCATTCACCATCATACACACTATAGACACTTTTTCATCACACGACATTTTCTTCCTTAAAAATTCAAGACCCCTTAACAAAAGTCATGTTCTTTTCCAACTTGAACCCAACCCAATTTTGGCAGCTGAAAAATCTCACACCACGCGGTGTAGAGGATCCAGCCTCAATCTCTTTTTTATCTTCCAAACAATGAGAAATAAGAGAATGCATTCATTGGAAGGTTACCAAACTCCCACTAACCTCTTGGCCATTCCCAGTATCACATCCACATCAACAAATAACTAAATAACGGAGTTGATGATAGCAGATATTTTATTTAAAGGTATGGTAAATGTGGAAGAATTTTGTCAAACCAACCTGAGTCACATCATTGAATGGATCCCACCTGGGACATCTCTTAAGACAAAACTTGTATGGTCAAATCCATTAACTTTTCCTCAACCACATATTCTCCTTAAAAGAAATTCTAGTCTTAAATTTTTAGAATGGAAAAAAAACCGTTGGATTAGAATCTCTTATTCTCTTAGTTAGTCATTTTTTATAAAATAGAATTTCTTAGAACAAAAGATTTCAATCCTTACCAATTAGTGGGTCTGGATGTAGATTTTCATTACACCCTTTCTTAGTTTTCAAAAGAGAATTGAACTTCGAAGGCTTATAATATGACCCACTTGTTCAAAACCATACCCATCAAGGAAAAGGATCTGGAAGATTTTGAATCATCTCCGTCTAAATGGACAGGTACCTCTCCATTACCAATCAGTGTGTGACATGTGGCTTGACAAAGGGTGTTTGAGTCAATACATGTGTCAAATGAGGGTATTACAGTAAATACACAATTGATAAGTACATATGTATTTATGAATGCACCCTTTGTCAGATGTCGTGTCACATCCTGAACAGAGACTGGAGTGGCACCTGTCCATTCGGACTGGAGATAATGTGAACTCGAACCAGAAGTGATAAAGAATCATTGTGAGGAGCACCTGCTCCTTATGGTGTATAATGTGAATCATGATACCCATCCAACGGCAAGGACCTAAAGAGTACGATCATTCCAGGAGGAGGTTAATACAAGAAGATCGAGAGTGGAGAGCTGCAGAAGAACATGCTTCTTCAATTGGTCTTAAAGGGCCTTTCCTTATTGTTGCTAATCAAACCCTCAGGATTTGGTACGACCTTTACTGAACGACCAAGGTCAGCTCAGCATCATGGGCTGACATATCAGCGCTGAAAAGTGAAAAGAACCCCAAAAAGTGTAAATCACTTTTTCGGCACTGATGTGTCCACCTTTGATGCAGGGCAGACCTTGGTCGTGTAAAGGTCGTACCAAATCCAAGGCGCTACTCAAAGGATCTGCAACTCACAATCCAATGGGTCCCACATTTGATCTATTATATTTCCTTTGGGCGTACAAAAATTGATCTTCTAAAATTTTACCCAAAATTAAAACGATTAAAAGATGGTCATCTAAAACAAGAGTCCATATTCTCTGCATCACAACATGCAAGTTTCTCTATAAATTCAATGGATTTTTCCTGGATCAGTTCAATATTTTGGAGAAATTGCCAAATCATGAGGTTAAATTAATTAGTGGCCAATTTGGTTTTTGGTGATGTTTAATTACTTTTTAGTCCTAAATCAATTCTATGATAAAGTAGGAAGCCAAATCTCATTCCCGTATATTTTTGTTATTGCCTTCTCGGACTGGTTCTAACAATCAGCACCTAAAGGTTCTCAACATATCAGCACCTTCAAAAGAGAACATGGCAACAGCACCACATCAAAAAGTAATATGAGTTTTTCATTCATTAAGCCCTAAAAACATCATCTCAATATTTCATTCATTAAGCCCTAAAAACATCATCTCAATACTCAAAGCAAAATAAATCTTGAAGATGCCAAGTTGCTAAATTGGTAAAGTCTTAGACGTTCATATCACAGACCTGATTCAAAACCCACCTCCACCTCCAAAACGTTTGTGAAGTTTCTATACAGATTCTCCAAAATAGAGAAGAAGAAATAGGTGGAGAAGAAACCGGGAGTAGTGCTGAGAGATGGAGAACAATTACTACACCGGTAAAGATGGAATAGGAAAGAGAACATAAATGGAATAGGAAAATGAATAGTATAGAGAGATATTCAAAGGTTAGGGGTATAAAAGGAAATTTATTAACCATTAAATATCTCATTATTTCCAATTTTAATCATTAAAAAACTGATTTGGCCACTAATTAATTTTACCTCATTATTTGGCAATTTTGCCAAAATATTGAACCGATTTGGGAAAATCCCTAAACTCAATCACAAGTTCAGAAAAAGCACTTGGAGGGTATTTTGATCATTCAAGTTTAAATTCCTGTAGCATTTGAATGCATAAGGTGATGCTTCAAGTTGGTCTCATTTCGAGTTAACTAATTTGTTTGTAGAAATTAGAAATGAGGTCATCATATTTGCAGAGTATTAGTAATTAGACCTAGATAACTCGAGTTGGGATTAGGTACAAATGAATTTTGTGAGAATGGCGCAAATGGCAGCAGGGGAGCTGACACATCCAAAAAATGATTTGCACTTTTTGGGGGGGCATTTATCACTTTTTGGCGCTGAGGTGTCCGCACCCTGCTGCCGTTTACACCATTCGCACGAAATTCATTTGTACCTAATCTTCTGTGAGATAACTCGTATGTTGTTCTTGTTTCAACCCCTAAAAGAATGCGACCTATCATCATATGCACATGGTCATTCACTCATTCGCTAGATTTTTGTAAGATGTGATTTAGATAGAATGTGGGTATGGTGGTAAGGATGTCAATTGGGCCGGATTGGCCTAAAGCCCAACATGTTGGGCCCAAAAAATAATTAGGCTAGGCCAACCTAATTTTAGGTTGGGCTGAGTTTGGACCCAACTTTTAGGCCCGAAGTCTTATTTGGGCTGAGTTTGGGTTAGCTCAATTTCGATCCAAGGCCCAGTCCAGCCCGGCCCGAGCTAGTTAACAAATAATAATTTTATATGTATATATATATATATTCTTTATTCTTTATTCTTTTTGGATCTGCATAGTTTAACAAAATTTCTATTATCAAATAGCTCAAGTGTCAATTATTTAAAAAAAACTCGTATAATATGCATTTATGAGAAATTATGGGCCTAAAATCAACTTAAAAAATAAGGAAAAAGTTTTATTCAGGTAGCCAGAACTTGGCCCAAAACCCGTGTTTTAAAATGGAATGAGTTTGGGCTCACCTTTTAGGCCCGAAGTTTTATTCTGGCCGAATTCGGATTGGGGTAAAACATTTCAGGCTGAGTTTAGGCAAACCTTGGCCCCGCTCAGCCCGACCCGATTAACAGCCCTATATAGTGGTATCCAACTAAAGAAATAAGAAGACTTTCAATAGTAATATATATATATATATATATATATATATATATATATATATATATGTACAAAAATTTAAATTTACGATCCAGAAAGCCATGAATCAATCTAACAAAAGTGTGGATCTGTCTATACGATTTCACAAAGCTCTGGATCAGTTTGAAAGTTTGCAGACCGGTCCACAACAGAAAAAAATGAATGCTACGCTCATGGGGAAGCATGAAAAGTCATGAAACATGTCTATAGACATTTATATGTGATTATTCACACCAAATGATGTGAAGATGGTTATAAACACTTATCAAAAGTGTCTCTAGATAATATATAAATAGTTTGGGGTGTTTTCACATATACACACTAGAAAATCTGTGTGTGTGTGTGTGTGTGTTTCATTATTTTTCATCTACAAATAATTTGCTCTGATCTGCAAATGAGAATAAGTCTTCTCAAGTTGCTTTATTCAAATATGAATCACAATCATTGCCATTTGCTGAAGAACTTCTCAGACTATGCGGATTGGAGAAGTTTGTGTCATTGAATCCTAGGGTAGTCACCGGAACAACCCTACCACGCCGACTAGAGAGAAGAGAATACCATTTAGGACAATGTCATTAGACATGTCTCAACACAAAATTGATAAGTTCACTTCATTTTAATTTCTGATTACTCATTTTCTTATTCCTTGATTTATCTACGATATTTTAATTAGAATTGTGAAATAAAACATCTCATCTTTTTTTATTTACAACAATTCATTATTAAAATATTAGTGTTAATTCTCTTTGGTTGTTGATTTGATTATTTGTATTTGTTAAACTCGAAATTGAATTCATTAATAATATAAACAACAATCTAAGCAGTAATCTAGTTGTTTTACAATAGAATTTTTGGTTCCAGATATCAGCAAAATAGAACCATTCAATGGTTCATATTTTAAGAGATGGGAAATGTGAGTTCTCTTCCTACTCAAAATGGTTGGAATAGCTTTTGTTTTGACTAATCCTAAACCGGAAGAAAATTTAGAACAATATAAACCTAACTACTAGGTCTCATTCTAGTCAAAAATGGGAGAAAGGAAACAAAATATGTAGACATGTTTTTTGAATGCCATGACTAGAACTCTATATGACGTGTATAATAATTCGGCATTGCTGCAAAAATCTGGAACAATTTAATTAAGAAATACTGAGTAGAAAACACTAGTACTAAAAAAAACATAGTTGGAAAAATTTTAGACTTTAAAATGGTGGAAGATAAATCAAGAACTAGTTAGATGATTTTCAACTAATGGTAAATGATTATACCCAAAACATTTGTTACAGCTTTTCTTATTGAGAAATTACCACAATCTTGGAAAGATTATAAAAATAACATATAAAACAAAAGATAAAAAATAAAAGCTTAGAAGAGATTATTATAAGGATAAGAATTAAACAAAAAAATAGGGAACAAGTGAAAATCGAAAGAACAAATGAAATAATTTCTAACGCTAATTTATTAGATAATAGTGCAAAAATAAAATAAAACTAAAAAATCAAGAAATCATTCAACAAAATGGAGAATAGATTTAAGAAAAATATAAATAATAAAATTCCCTTTGTTTATGAGTGTTATGTTTGTGAAAAGGCAAAATATAAAGTTGTGTTTCGCAAGCACAAGAAAAACAAAGGGAGAGCCGAGAAGAACAAAATCAATTTAATTGAGACTGAGATTGTGGCAACAGTTGTGACAAAAGCAAATCTAATGAACAATGCAGAAGATTGGGTGATAGATATAGGTGCCATCAAGCACATTTGTAGCAATAGAAGCGCATTCACAACATATGCTCCGGTGAAAGATGAGGAAGTCATGTATCTCGGAGACTCAAGAACTTTGCTAGTAATAGGTAAAGGAAAAGTGTTTCTGAAGCTAACTTCAGGAAAGGTCTTAGCACTTTATGAAATGCTTCGTGTAAAAGATATTCGCCAAAATCTTGTCTCAAAAAAACTTATTAGATAAAGCTGGTAAGAGCCTAGTAGAATAACACTTAGCAAGAATGGTTATTCCTTGGAAAAGGATTCTAAACATTTGGTTTATATGTATTAAATGTTTAAGATATATATATATAAAAAAAAAAAAAGGTAGTTCTTCTTCAACTTATATTGTAGATTTCATGGATGTATGGCAGATCGACTAAGACAATGTCATTGGACACACCTCGATACAAAACCAATAAGTTCAGTTCATTTTATTTTCTGATTACTTATGTTCTTGTTCCTTGATTTCTCTGCGATATTTTAGTTAGAATTATGAAATAGAACATCATTTTTATTTATCTGCAACAATTTTCTATTAAAATGTTAGTGTTAATTCTCTTTGGTTGTTGATTTGATTATTTGTATTTGTTAAACTCAAGTTTGAATTTATCAACATTGTAAACAACAATTAGTGGATAAAAAAATATTTGTATAGATCAGTAAGTTACTTGACTCAATTTATTCACTAGTCAATACAAAGCTTTGGTATGCTTTAACAAGTTTTATATAATTAAGACCCATCCAAATACAAATATGGCTATATCTTTTATTTAGCTTAGTTGAAGTAGTTTCTCTTTTATATTTTCTTTTGATTTTATCATTTGAAATAATCAGATTCAAATTATTTTCATTCAAATAACCTATAACTATGTAACTCATAGATGCAAGAACCCAAAAAGTTCCTATTAATATATGAAATAAAAAAAGAGCAAACCAAGCAACAGCAAATAAAAGGGAAGCATAGAACACCCATTTATTTTCAAACTAAAACTAAAAACATGGACTAATATTTGAGTCTCCTTTTAGGCAAGTTGCTGAATGACCATACACTTCTTTTGATTTATTTGGCTCATATTTGTGCCCAACTAGATCAAACAGCATCCTCATCTCCCTCCAGATCAAAAGGTTTCTTCGAGGGCCCCGGAATCTCACTTTCTTCATAAATAACCTTCTC
>JAOXJP010228795.1:0-11060 GCA_025762735.1 Platanus orientalis | reverse complement strand
GTCTGGGGTCGCAAATAAGGCTTTAACTACTGACACAACCTATAAGCCTCTTCTAGATCAGTCACGTGGGGAGTCAATTTCTTTTGAAATTCAGGTAAGACCTAGCTTAAATTGACTTAGAGTAGCTGCCAGTTCTTCTGTAATGTCACACCTCTACATGAGTTTGTCGAAACAGACTATATAGTCTGAGATAGACATGCTGCCTTGTTTCAACGAGTTCCATTGGTCAACTAGTGAGAGTGGTATGAAGGTGGCAAGTACTTTTCCTTGAGTTTTTCGTTCACACCCTCCCAAGTTCTAATTGGCTCCAAGCACCTCAATTGGTGTTTGCGTTCCACAATGTTCCACTAAAGCCTGGCTTGGCCTACCTATTTCATCTTGGCGAACCTGACTTTATGGTCCTCTAACATAAGTTATTAATCAAAATAATCATCAATGTTGGAGAGCCACTCTAGGATGAGTTTGGTATCTAGTCGCCCATCAAATGGAAGTGCCTCTACCTTGACGGACATAATGCTAGTGTTGTCATACTCACCTACACCCCTCTCAGCCATGGGTGGGGTAGGCCAAATCCTATCTTGACCTCCTACAAGGGGAGTTGTTTGTCCTTACTCCCTCACTTTTAGTTCTTAATGTTTCTATAATAATCACCGTAATTGTCACTTGATCCAACTGATCCTAGAAGCGGGTAAATTGAGCATTCATCTAAGCCTCAATCTGATCACTCAATTGGACACTAAACTCCTTAAAAGCTTGGGCTAAATCGAAGTTTTCAGCAGCCGTTTTTGGGTGGTAGTTAATGCCACGTCTTGTGGGCATACACTAGGTCACTTCTAAAGGGTATACAACTCCCTAAGGCCTAATGTATGACTATCATGCAAGGCTGGAAACAGAAGCCAGCACAAATTATGCAACACTAAAATGCAAACTAAGGGAACACACTATGAGGCTATACCTACTGCAAAAGATGGTTAATGAAATGCCTTGTTTAACTATGTGAAAGCCATGCAACAAAATTTCAGATTGTGTGAAAATGCATCTAATCATGCTCTAATACCAAATTTGATGCCGGATGCATGCAAGTAATATAATAGCGAAGATATCAAATTAAATTATCCAAAGTAATGGTCGGCATAACCGTATTTCCTATTCATTAACCATGTGAGTTGAAGTCTCATTAAAGTAATCTAGTGGTGGCCAAGAAGCATATGTTGACAATCCATGAAAATATAAAGTAATCAAAACAAAATTGAATTCCAAACCAATGTTGTCCTAACATTGATAAAGGAATATATTTGACTATTTATCAAGTCCTTATTCCCCTCACATAGCCATGATGGGTAGGCATTAATGGTACTGTTGAAGCCCCTTAATTTAAAATAATAGGACTGATTTCTGGTGTCACAATGATAACAGCCAAGGGTGATACGGACTAGGGCTGCAAACGGACCGGATACGGACCGGATTTGAGCGTATCCGCTTCCATATCCTATTCTAGCGGATATTATAAAACTATACCATATCCTAACCGTTTAAAAATTTTCGGATTTCGGACCAGATTCGGATATCCGGAAAAGAAAAAAATAGAAAGGCAATTCCAATGTATTGTCACAATTGTCAATGCATTCTTCCCTAACCCATGTATATCCTCTCCAAAATCTTCAAAGTTGTATACCTATGGGTACCGCCATGGATCAAGATGGAAAAAATATGAAGTAAATAGTTGATATATTTTTAAGGGTTTTAGTTATTAGGCTATTTATGATTGTTGGATTAATTTTAAATTCAACAATTTATTCTCTATATTGTTATATTTTTACGAAATAGATATTAACCGGAACGTAACAATATATATCCGTATCGTAACTGTTTATAACAGATATTTTTATAAACGGACCGGATAAGCTTATTTCAGATACGATGCAGACTGAAACACGGTAATTTTTCGGATAACTTGCAGCCTTAGATACATGGTGCCAAAAGGTGATTTACACTTGGAGAGGTGTTATTTTTTACTGTTTGCCCCTAATGCAAGGCAGACCTTAGGGATTCATTAAGGGGATGCACCAAATCTGTTGGAAGGGGTAGCTAGGAAAAGGTGTCCTATGTGTGAATAAAAAGTGAATTGCATCCTTAAACCCATGGTAAAAAATATTTGTCATGTGTTAGCATTAACTTGGTGTTTGATCGCCTCAGCTTTGGTGTGCGTGCCTAGGTGCGAAAGTGGTGCTAAAAGCACCTTGGCCTGACACATCAGTCCCAAAAAAGTGATTTACACTTTTTGGGGGTATGCTTTTCAGTTTTTGATGCTGATGTGTCTGGTCCAGGTGCTTTTAGCATCTCTTTCGCACTTGGGCATGCGTACCTAATCTGAAGAAGTGTTTGAGTGATGTTGGACATCTTTTTCGTATTAAAACTTCAAACTTGTGTCAAGCTTGAAGCACCGGGGTGCTAAAAAGATAATAATTATTTGATTAAGATTTAGATAATTTAGATTATTTGTATATCATTAAGATTTCTTAGATAAGATTTTGGATTTGATTTAATTTTTATTTTTATCAAGATTTGATTTAATAAGATTCATACTAGATTAAGTAATATTGCATTCCATCTTTATCTCTGTAATAATCTATAAACCTTTCATTGTAATTTAACAGGGAGACACAAGCATATTGAGGCTCAAGGAGTGGGATGCCAGTTTATAATTAAAAAAAAAAGAAAAAAGAGTGGGACGCCAGAGAAGCAACCTAGAGGTACAAGCATTCGAGTCTACCAAGAAATGTAAGTCACTTTGATAGCTGACCCAAATTACATGGTATTAGATGAACATCTTAGATGGATAGACATTCTAATCGGACAAGCAATGTAATCGCAGGCAGATAGGACAAGGGAATCCTAGATGGATAGGCGTCTGGGTCGGATAACCAATGTAATAGTGGGCAGCTAAAGCCCAAGACTCAACGCCCCAGAGAAACATCCCCAGGCAAACACTTTCATTTGTTATACTTCAATATCCTACCTTATCAAGGAATTAGACGCCTATGCAAATCGAGAACCTGCTATGCTCCCTTAAAATATGATATCATCTTAGTGGTCACTCTTTAGTGCTTAGATGTTATAGACGACTATTACCCAAAAATAAAGAAAGAAAAAAGAGCACTTTGCATTGCTTGACAATTGTCATCCTGTAGATTACGTAACAAGTTGGCTGCTGGTCGGTCTTGGCCACTTTGAGACATTCATCATGTTGAAACTCGTTGTCATGCAGCTTGAGGTTAAAAAGTCTCAGCTTTTCATTAGCTTCACAAAGCTGAGTCTCGTGGCCTGGAGGAAAAAGGCTTCGGGTGCTCGGATAATCTGTCTTCTTGTAACCACTTCGTAGCAATATATTCAAGAGGGAAAACAAAACAAGCAAATAAGGAAGAAACTCAGGATTCACTTTCACTTCGTAGATCACTTTTGAGTTTACCGGGTATAGAGTTTTGGGGGCAGTGGTTAATGGTCAGGAGAAAAACTTCCCAATAAAGGAGGACTAGTGGGAATTGGATCTTGTCAAGGGGAGTATATAATATCAGAACCTACTAGTTAACTAGTATGCATTGACTCTTTGACTAATCGACTCGATTCCAAAGCCTAACAAGTCGAGTCTGTTGATTCCAAATCATATTTACTCATACGAGTCAAGTTGCTTACTCCGATTCAGGCCAATTCATGTGACTCAATCGGGTCTTGTCAATTTTGTTTATGCACGAATATAAAATTAATGTAAACGTTAAAAACAAGGACCTTAATCCAAGTTGTACTGCAATAAGAGGTTTTAGCATGTTTTTGAATTTTGGGGTTTCTTTCCTATAGTCTTAAACAAAATATAAGCTTTGCAAACCATTTAAAACTGTAGATGAGAGAAAGAGTAAAGTATTTGGAATAATGAAGACTTAACTGATGACAAGATTAAATTTTAATTTTTAATTGTAGCTTTTAATCATATAAGCCTGAACTTTAGATATTAGATTTAATTTTGTTCTTGTTTTTGTGTTGGAAAGATGTACTCTAATTTTTTAACGTATTAATATTAATGATAGTACTTTTACTTTAGTTTGGACTTTAGAACATATAAATTAGTTATATTTGCCTTGCTATAGAATTCAACTTTTATAGCCTATTTGGCAGTCACTTGAAATTTCATTTGAGTTTCCCAAGGCATTTATAACCATGAGGTGATGATTTGTAATGAGCTAATTCAAATTTGCACTGATTTGTTAACTACTATTAGAAATATAGTCATCTCAGGTTTTTCTATAAAATGAAATGATTAATGTTATCAGGCACAAGTCGGTGCAAAACTGAATGGTTTCATTACAAAACCATCCCATTGTGGCTATAAAGGCCTGGGAAACTCAAATGAAATGATTGCATTACATGTGGCTGCCAAACACAGCTTTAGTAATTTGTATAATTTCTTTTGGATTTTTAAGTTGTGGTATTAGAAAATGTTATATTTATTACAAAAATAACGTTATATATATATATATATATATTCTTAAATATTTATTATATTTTAATAAATAAAAAAAATCACAATTCCTTGAGTTGACTCTAGTGACTTCCAAATCATCGAACCTTTGCTAAAAAGGCATGGCACAGACAAAGATCTCTCTTTCCCCACTTTCGTTCAGGTTTGAAATGTGCATGATTTAGAACTTTAGGTTTTAGAATAATGTGTAGGCAAATGAGAATTGTATAATTAGTTTTAAGGCACGTAGTGATAACATGCTTCTAATGAAATGAAACCATTACATGCATGATCTAAGGTTGCAAAATATAATTGCAAATCACTACACATACAGATAAGCGTTTGCCTTTTAAATCCCAAGTCCAACCTGAAGCCCGGACATCCTTGCCCAAGCCTAAATAAAAGTTCTGGTTGGTAGGTCTTGTTCTGATTGAGCTCAACCCAAGTTGTACCCTAAATTTAAAGGGAAATGCTGTTCACATACACACACACATAAAACTGAGTGTTGAAGAAGGTGATTGTTATGAGGGCATTTTGGTAAAAAAATTAGGATAAGGCACCCTGTACACTACTTGGTCTGCGTAGCTTGACTTAACGGGACCAAATATGGATTTAGGTGGAATGAACAATTAATCTTGTGAGGATATATAGGTCAAGCACCTAATCATTTCTAATCGAGTTGGTTATGGAATGGTCTGTCCAAGGGAGAGGTCGAGTAGTTTCAACGTCCCCTTGGCCGCATCCCCAATAGATTCACTAAAAATTAGGTGAGAACAAATCTTGTGAGATTTGTGAAAATGGCATAAGGGTACGGACACATCAGCGCCAAAAAGTGATAAGTGCCCCCCCCCAAAAAAAAGTGCATATCACTTTTCGGTACTGATGTATCAGCCCCTCTGGTGCCGTTTTCATGGTTCTCACAAGATTTGTTCTCACATAATCCAAGCCCAGGATAGATTGGGTTGATGCTTGCCCCTCCCCGTCGGTGGGTAGTGTGGGTTTAGCCTATGTGATAGTAACTGACCCAAGTGGTCTACAAAAAAGAAAAAGAAATAATGGTGTAAGGCTTACTGTACACTGTTTCGTGCATGCACCTTGGCCCACTGGTGCCAGGCTAACATTATTGATTATTCTTGATCCTTTTAAGAAGGATCATAAAAACCCATCAAAACTTCCAAGGAATATAAATCTTAACAACAATAATAACAATCAAGGAATTATAAAGGTGATGGGGTACTTCGACTTAGGACCAAACCCCGATAGCTTGTCAATTACCTGGTTTTAGGTAGCTTGTCCCAGAGGGTCCTGAGGATGTCCCATTCGGGGACGTACTCATCCGGACTCTCGACGAAAGAACCACAAGACTCAAATTCCAGTTCTAATGCCCCATAAAAATCTCTACTTGGGACACCCGAGACCCAGAAGGCCATTCGATCCCGGGGGCCTAAAACCCCTTGACTCTCAGAGTCGGGCTACCCTTTTTCGTTGGAACACTAATACCATTTGAGACCTTGACTATATGACTTAAAGGATAAACCACACCTGCAAAACGTTACGTGAATCGCAGGACCTCTGCGACAAATCTGTCAGCAGGCTTGCCAAATATGGAGAAAATGACAGAAATGATAGAAGATAGGAGGGACACAACCAAGAACATGGGTAATAGTGCCACGCAAGAACGTGGGTAACAATGTCATGAAAGAACGTGGGGGAGGGAAAAAAAAACAACTAACAAGATTCACCTTGATATGTCCCTAGCCCGGGCCTATATATATGGGTATTGCTTCGTCTATCAGATATGAGATTTTAGAAACCTTAACAAGAGATTTTTTCATTTAACTCTCCGTTACTCTTTCTGACTTGATCGTCGGAGGACTGAAGCCGACACCCCGCCGGTACTAGTCCCCTAACCTTTGTCTGATCTCGTGTGTGCAGAGCCCACCTTGTAGAAGACCGGGGTTAATTGTGGACCATCTGATTGGTGTAAAGGAAGACCCATTTTCCGATACACTATCAATATACAAAAAAGAATGAACCTCGTAAACAACTATAATGTTTTCTTAGAATGAACATGATATAATTTTACAAAAAAAATGATAAAAAGATCATATAACAGAATGGAATGGAAATTATCCGCATATAACACGATAGACAACATGAACGGTAACTAGCATGATTGAATCTTGATTCCTGAGTGCACGTTTTAACTTCCATCAGAAGATGTAGAAAGATAAATGATCTGACTAACTGATCCATGATATTGTCAGAGTAAACAAAAAAAGCATGGTATTTGTATAGTATATCAGCCGGAGTTAAAGAAAGAACCTCAAAAGAGGTGAGGGAGACAGAGCTAGGCCGCTCTCATTAACTCCCACTCAAAGGGCTTCAACCTCGACCCAAATTGGTGGGGGTAGAAGCCCTTGAGGGAGAGTGAATGCTAGGTGCCCAGGCAGATGAAGAACTTGTATGCCCACAGATAAGAGCGAGGTTGCCAACTACTTATATAGATCACCCTCTGCGTTTCTATGTGCGCGTATTAAGAGGGTTCGGGAGAGGGGACCTAGAACATTGATTGTTCTTGCATTATAGATAAGATTGAAAGAATAAGTTCCTCACGCTTCCACTTGGTACTCTTCCACAAGCTGAAGGTGATAGTCATGTAAGGATAAAATCCTGATCATGCTTCTATTCATTTCTTTTTTCTTTTTCTCGCAACCGACATGAACCCAACACAAAATTAGTAGATTAGGGTTGACTATAAATGTGTTTCAGATCAATGCAGGTTACACGATTAGTAAATGGGTCGGGTTTGGATTGACCCATATATTCATATACCCTTGACTTGACACAACATGAATCTGATCACCCACCAACATGAATTACCACACAACCCACTAACCCGACATGAAATTAGCGGGTTAGGGTATGGAAATGTGTTTTGGGTCAAAGCGGGTCAACCTGCTTTGACACAATTGATAGATAAGTTGGGTTCCAGTTGACACTTATAATTGTATACCCTCACCTTGACACGACACGAACCCAACCCACCAACATGAATTGCCACCCCTAATGCTAACCGATGTTCTACACGCTATAGATTTCAGATCAGTATATTATCACACTTGAGGCAGTTACTGTTGAGAGAGAGAGAGAGAGAGAGAGATATTCTATATATCTCGACTAATAGGATGTTCGATGAGGTTTGGGACTTTAAGTTGATTCCATATGTTTGGTACTTTGGTCTTTACAATTATTATTTTTTTTGCGAGTAAAATGTTTGGTTGACTCTAAGGCATCATAAAGAACTTAAAGAGGTATTTCTCAGGCCCCACGCAGTTGAAGGAATAAATTCTACTGATGAGACTCCGAATCCTTACCGTATATGACATTCTTCTATGACCCTCAGAAGAGGGAAAGGGCTCGAGCCTGCAACTCAAAATTGTTGACCTACTACACAACCATGACAACGAGTGTTCATAGCTTTATGCATAGGAAATTTCAATTTTTTTCTTGGTTAATATCACATGCGGAGGAGGGAGGGATCCTATACTCGCTCATGACCTAATACTTCCTCTGAGTGTTCTCACCCTAAAAGATATTTAATTAATTCCAAGGAGGGTACAAGCTCCACATTATACTATGTTTGAT
This sequence comes from Platanus orientalis, assembly GCA_025762735.1. Lineage (NCBI taxonomy): Eukaryota > Viridiplantae > Streptophyta > Magnoliopsida > Proteales > Platanaceae > Platanus > Platanus orientalis. The sequence continues at coordinate 2,899 of JAOXJP010228795.1, read as the reverse complement.
CAACAGTAAAGTTTGCCACATGAGCATAATGTATTTTCTCGAAGAAAAAAAAGAGCCTTACGTAGTCATTGAAAATAACCTTAAGGCGCCATTGTGGTGCAGTTTCTCCAAAGGAAATCACTTTCTTCTAGGTGGATTGGCTAATTCCTCACATTTCTCCCGTTCAAAGATCTTACTTAATCGTTGACGAATAGGAGCGATCCATGGGGGCTCAGATTATGTGCAAACAAATCTCGTGAGAACTGTGCAAACGACACTAGAGGGGCTGACGCATCAGTACTGAAAAGTGATTTACATTTTTTGGGAGTGTGGGCCTTGGTTTTTGCATGACAGGTGCATCTCTTAGAAAAGTGATCAACTCATCGTGGACTTAACCCACGATGGTTTGGAGTCGCCACCAGTTTTTTTAAAGATGTGACGGGACATTGCTGTTTGTAAAACAAAATAATTTTATTTTAAAATTATTTTGAAATGTTTGATTATATTTCAAATTAGTCGACTCAGGGATTCTAGGTAGGTGGTTCGATTATGGATCAGGAAAGGTATTAGACACCCCGATCCACCCACATAGGCGGTTACCTACTTAAATCGGTTTAAGATTATGGTCAAATTTCTATATGTCATGTGTGCATGAGTGTGTTCTATTTTTTTTTTTTTTTTGAAAACAGTGTCATACTTGTGCACATGGTTTATTCTACTAATTAATGGTGTGTGTGACTATGTGTACAAAACAAGTCATTTAACCTAGGTTACAAAATACCGACCATCTACTTAATATGGTGTCCAAACAAAACAACTAAATATATTCTAAAAAAAGAAGTAGAAAGAATAAAAAATTAGGAATGTGTACCTTAAACCGCTTTCACGTAACCAAGTGAAATGTGGGATTTATTGTATACATTCATGTAAAAGACAGAATTACAATGCATACAAACTATTATAAACAAGACAATAAAATAAAAAACACAATGAAATGAACCAAATAGGGATAGGCACTATAGGCTTCCAAAACCATGGTTTCTTGAACACCCAAAACAGTCCCACGAAACTCTATAAGATGACATCCATTAATTTCGCCTAGCAAAGTACGCAACTTTACATATAGTGTGGCCATGTAAGTCTACATATTCACCATTATTGTTAGCCTTTTTGGAATGATTCTTCTTAAGGTAGTATCTCTGAGTATAAAAGCAGCCAAAATGTAATATCATTCTGCCTAAAATCCACAAATGATGGCTGCACTGTATCAGTCTTTTGGGAATATCCTTCTCCAATGAGAGCAGCAGTGGAACTTAACTAATCTTTATAAGTTAATCGAAAACATCAATAAAATCTACAATTTTATTAGTGCTTCTCTTCCAAAGATCTTATAAAATGCACCTGTTTCATCTTTCCCCCATTTTTTTTATCAAGACATTTACCCTTACAGTATCTCTTCTTTATTCATTATTGGTTTTACTAACTTAGAACAGGAAATGATAATTCTGGTTTGAAATCTACAATAGCTAGATTTTCCAAACTGATGGTTAGTGGAAACACAGGGTACCACAACATCCTCCTTCTCTCACCGGGTTCTAAGAATACCGTAATGGAGAACTGCAGTCTTATTAGTCAAGGCAGCCAAGTTTCAGGTCTCAAATTTTGTCTCTTGAAATACACCAGCACGAATTGGTAGAATAACATAATAATAATAATAGTAATAATAATAATAATAATAATAATAAAACAATGTCTGGTTATAGAATTCAAAAACAAGAAGAGTGAATCACACCTTTAGGTGATGAAGAAAAAAAAAACCCTGGGTGTCTCATCGTTGCCCTTTTTTAATTTTTTTAATTTTTTTATATATAAAATCATGGTTTTGCATATTTTGACAAAGCAGCCATGAAAGAAGGTGGATGTGAAAGAAAGGAAAATTAAAGGAAAGGATAAAAAGTAATAAAAAAGGTATACTACAATGGAAAGATTATATAATTCAATTTATGTAAGAACAAATATTATGGCATTACACAAGAACATCAACATATAATAGTGAATGATGATATCTACACCACTTTACCACTATTTTATAAAACAAATAAAAAAATGATGCAAGCTTACGATTTTGCCACAAAAAGGATGCAAACTTACCACATGATGATATCCTGCATACAATAGATGGGCTGATGGACTTCCTTAAGTGTTTGCACCTATGAGCTGGATTCTTTCTTCAGGTTTTACCTCCCCTAATGGTCTCAAGATTTTATTTTAGAATTAGATAGAATGAAAAATATAGTAATAAGTAGGAGGGCGAGGGAGTCTTAGATGCAGTGGACGATTTTTTATGGATTGGTTGTTCAGCTGTTGCTATTTTCTTTTAGAAAAGAAATAGACTACGACAGATGTGGTTGATAAATGAGAATGTTTTAGCAAGAGTACGAAGGAGATAGGTCTGGTCGGTAATGCTAATGGAGGGAGAGAGAGAGGGAGACAAAGAGATATAGAGCTTGGGGGTTTTGACCATGATGAAAGAGGGGGCTTAGGGTTTCTAGCCGTGAATCAGAGGGGGTTGTTGGGGGGGGGTCTAAGCTGTCCCTCTAAAGATGAGGATGTCTTATTTATAGGTTTTTGGGGTGTTAGAAATATTTAGGTAAGATTTTTATTTTCATTTTATTAGATTTATTAGATTTTATTTGGATTTATTTAATTTGATTGGAATTATTTGATTTTTGAATTATTTACTTATTTGGTTAGTTTTGATTTAGTGTGATTAGCTTTTTTAGAATTTGTTAGAATATTTGATTAGGAAAGATAGGATTAGCATGACTTATTTTAGTTATAAATTTTTTATTAAAGTTGGTAATATTTTAAAGGATTTCATTAACTTATTTTGGTTAAATTTGAATTAAGAAAGAAAATA